>OU015493.1:88052356-88337356 GCA_907164885.2 Dolomedes plantarius | reverse complement strand
AATATTCCGATACTTCCCTCACTCCAATATTTACTCTTGAGATGTAAACATTGAAAGTGTGTGTTTTAATTTGAGGTAAGCGAGATATATATAACTGAATTAAGAAGCATTTGTTAAATCAACATTAGCGTTTTTGTTTCATAGTGAAAAAGAAATATTACTTTTTAAAATCGAATTATTCACTTTGGACCGCTGATCGAACTGGTTTGCGTTGAGAATTTTTCAGATACGCATGTATTTAAGTTTTAGATTTTCACAATTAAGGCTTCAAATTAAAACCTGAATTTAACATTAATGAAATAATTTTTTTTTAAAGATTTTGAATTAACATCTTAAGAGAAAAAATTATTTTAACAGAATGTCGTAGGTTTTACAGTGAATAATCTGAACAACAAAATTGTTTTCTTTTGTTCTTATTTCGTCAAAAATGCCCATCGCTTTTCTCGACGGAATTGATTAATTAGGAGTTGAAAAAAAAATTTACCGTATTCCGTAGATGTTTTAAAGCAGAAGTATTTAGACTAAACTCGAAACCTAAAAAGTATACTGCAATTTTTTTTAATAACTAGAATGTGTAATAATGGATACACTAAAACAATGATTTAAAGTTAGAAAGTTGCAAGAAGAGTGCCAACTAAATGAGATTGCAGTCATTTTTATAAGCTCTTTTATTAAGAACGAATATACCTTGTTAGGCAGTGGCAAAAGGGTATTTTTTTCCCCCGCAATTTTATTTTATATGTACAATGTGTAATAATGGCTACATTAAAACAATTATTTAAAAATAGGGTGTTTCAGGTAGATACACCCACTAAATGAAATATTTCAGTTATTTTTATAAGCTCTTTTGATAAGAAAGAATGCATCTTGTTAAAAAGTAGGAAAACTGCGTATTTTTCCTTTTTTTTTCTTATAATGACGTATTAAGGAAATGATGCAAATTCTTATTTTGAATACTTTAGACTTAATTGTTTTCCAGTTTTATTTCATTTCCTAGCCTTTTTCTTTTTTTTCGTATATGAATAAAAAGTCTTTATCTCTCTTTCTGCATTTTGATATGCATTGTGATAAAAACTGTAAGTATAGATGTATTTAATTATAGTAGTTTTTCGTAAAAACAGTAACTTCATTTAAAAAAAATGTAATCAAACTTGTACTTGGTTAGATTAGCCCTCCCCTGCTTTAAGTTTTAATATCAAACCACCAACAGGACTTACTTTTCAGGGTTGTATACGTAATACAAAATTGTATTAAAATATTTAGCAGTTTTAGTTTAATCTCGCAATTTAGGCAAGATTAAAAAAGCTGCTCTTTTGCTGTTCATATGCGAGGAATTTCAGTGTTTCCACAGGAAAATAAAAAACATTTAATTTTTACATAATATTACCTAGAACGAGCAAACGTCGAAACTGTTTTGAAAGAAATTATCTGTTCATTTAAGAGTGTATAATACAAACAAAATCGATCAGCCATCTTCATAGGCGTTTGCGTGCATCTAACTTTAATAACTAATCAAACTTGTACTTGGTTAGATTAGCCCTCCCCTGCTTTAAGTTTTAATATCAAACCACCAACAGGACTTACTTTTCAGGGTTGTATACGTAATACAAAATTGTATTAAAATATTTAGCAGTTTTAGTTTAATCTCGCAATTTAGGCAAGATTAAAAAAGCTGCTCTTTTGCTGTTCATATGCGAGGAATTTCAGTGTTTCCACAGGAAAATAAAAAACATTTAATTTTTACATAATATTACCTAGAACGACCAAACGTCGAAACTGTTTTGAAAGAAATTATCTGTTCATTTAAGAGTGTATAATACAAACAAAATCGATCAGCCATCTTCATAGGCGTTTGCGTGCATCTAACTTTTTTTTTTTTTTTTTTTTGGGGGGGGGGGGTTAAGGGGTTAGTTAAGGGGCACGAATTGAATTCGGTTAGGGCCCTCCTCAGCACTTTCACTGCCGGACTGTCCTTAAAATATGAAATATCAGGATTTTTATGAAATTGAATAACAATAGAATTTATGTTTGAGTAGTACCCAATAGTTATACAATGAGAAAAATAAATATAATATAAATGAGAAAAAAATATAGCATCGAATTTTTGTTATGGATCATATCATTGTTAAAAACTATGCTAAGTCTAAAGACATAATCGGAATCTTCAGTTTCACAATTTGAAAAAGCAGGAAAAAAAACCAACTTTTTAAAAAGTTTACTACGATTTTCCGATTTTAACTGAACTTCTATTAACGTTTTAATTTATTTCAAGTTAAGTTGGGTTGCCCCCCCCCCCTCCTCCCGACGCTACGCCTATGGCCATCTTCGTGAACAAATCAGTCTGATTTCGCATTACACCTGTAATGTTCGTAATATTCATTCCACGTGCATAGACCACGAGATGCCATCAAAATCAAATATGCTTCGATAGGCAGAGGTGGGCACGATGTATAACCTTCGGCAAGGTTTTTGGTACCGTGTCGTCATTCAGTCTGCTACCCTGAAGAAATTGCGGTTCTGATTGTAAAGGCTCAATCTAAAGGTAATTACCTCGACCCCTGCGCGCTGACCAAGAAATAGCTGGCTTTTACTGAGGGAGAAGAGGACATTAAATCTTAACGTCAGAAATCCGCCCCATTTCCCCTGGAGAGAAATGAAGGAGGGGTAAGCTGTGATTATTTCGGGGCCTCGATATTTTATTGAGGCCAACATATCGTGAGGTGTATTTAAATTTGGTCTTTAACACCTATGTATTTTTGTACGTGAGTATACTGTTGAGTATATTGCATCAATGGAAGAAAAAAAAATGTTGGCAACATGAGTAAATCTTTTACAAATGATAGTTATATTTACGCGCAAGAGGTAAAGGGACAGTGATATTCAAAGATATTGTACTGATTTTATGGAGGTCTCATGATCTAAATCTTGTCTTATATAATAAAACTGACGAAGCATGCAATATGATTTTAGCAATTTAAGAATAGCATTTGCTTAAGTATTTTTGAATAAGGTAAAGTACGTTATTGAGTAACAAGCAGGTATGAGAGAGGAAGAAGGGTGAACTGTGCAATGGCGGCTCCAGTGTGCAGAGATTTGGGGGGGGGGGGGGGGGGGACATCGGCTTTTAGGGTTATATATATAAATATATATATATGTAAGAAATAGATCCAGTAATTATTATTTTTAATGACTCGTCCCTCACTTTGAATTCAAACCAGACGAATTAGAGTCAGGAATTGGTAGGGGAACCAGTTTCTCGCCGAACGACCGACTGGTATTTTTGCTGTTCTGAGTTGGCAACGGCTAAGAGGGAGATGAGTGATTTTGGTGTGTGCGCAGTACTAGAAAAAACTTGATGTGTGTTGGTGACACGTGCGGTCTCTGAAACAGCATGGTTATGTTGCAATTATTAGAATTAATAAACGAGTTAAATTAAACTTGTTGTTTTCTGTCATTCCTCGAAATCACGACATATATATATGTGTGTGTATATACACTCAAGAGCCAAAACATTATGACCACCTGTCAATCACGAGTTGGCCCACCTTTGGTGCGCAACACAGCTTCAACCCGCCTTGGCATGGATGCCACAAGTCCTTGGTAGATGGCCGGAGACAGATTGTACCAGATGTTTAAGCAACGGTCACGCAAATCCGAGATATTGCGAATTGGTGGTCTTTGAGCTCTGAGCTGCCGTCACATGACATCCCAAATGTGTTCTATCGGATTGAGATCCGGTGAGTTAGGCGGCCTGGATATTAACTGGAATTCAGCATCATGTTCCTAGAACCACTACAACACAATTTTAGCCTTGTGACACGGGGCGTTGTCCTGTTGGAACATTCCATTTTCAGCTGGAAAAACAGAGGCCACGTAAGGGTGCAACTGGTCCGCAATGATGTTCATATACCCTGTAGCATTCATGGTCTGCTCTACCACAACCACGGGTCCCAGAGAAGCCCAAGAGAACGTCCCCCAAAGCAAAATGCCGCCACCACCGGCCTGTGTATGACCTACTGTACATTGAAGGAGCAACAGTTCGCCTGGAAGACGGCGTATCCTGACACGGCCATCGGCGTGATGAATGACAAACCGTGATTCATCTGACCAGGCAACTCTCTCCCACTGATCCATGGACCAGTCGCGATGTTCCCGGGCCCAGCACAGGCGCAGTTGGCGATGACGCTTGGTCAGCAAAGGCACACGAGTGGGACGATTGCTGCGTAGCCCCATATCCAACAGTGTCCGCTGAACAGTGTGCTGCGATACTATTCTACTTGGCCCTGCATTGTATTGGTCTGTCAGCTGAGCCACTGTCTGGCTCCGGTTTTGCTTCACCATGCGAGACACTCTCCGACGACCTTTTCCTTTGATAGTGTGTGGACGTCCAACACCATGTCGTCTACTGCTGGTTTCACCGTCATTCATCCACATTGCATAAGTACTAACAACTGTAGGTCGCGAACAACCCACGAGTCGTGCAGTTTCGGAAATACTTGTTCCGAGCCTTCGAGCCATTACAATCTGCCCTCTATCAAAGTCGCTTAGATCCGCAGCCTTTCCCATCACACACAGAATTAAGTGAAAGAATGATTCTTCAGACTCTCCAGCAGCGGTTAAATACCACTTCCACCTGATCACGAGCCTTCCACGTCATCCAGGAGAATTCAATGCAAAATGTAGGGGTGGTTATAATGTTTTGGCTCTTGAGTGTGTATATAGATATATATATATACATATATATATATATATATATATATATATATATATATATATATATATATATATATATATATATATATATATATATATATATATATATATATATATATATACAGAGCCTGTTCACACATTTTTTTTGACGATTTATATTGTATTCACAAAACTAAATTACATAAAATTCTTGTGTTTTAAATGTTCTATTTGACATCCCTTATTCTGAACTATCTTTCGACACCGCAATTTCCAGGATAATAATGCCTTTTGAAGTGTCAGAAGAGGTATTCTATCCCATTCCTCCTGAACAGCTTTCCAGAGTCCTGTAAGGGTTTTGGGACGACGTTTGGATAATGCAGATTTTAAAAGTCCGAAAGCACAAAAATCCATAGGTGATACATCGGGAGATTTAGTAGGGATATCAGTGAAGGATATGGCCTTGATACCAGTTTTTTGTTCCATTTCTTTTAGGAAATTTACAGTGGATTTTGATGTGTGACTGCTAGCTTTGTCCTGATGGAGTCTCACAGATTGATGGCACTGTGGGTAAAGCGATGGTATTTCATTCAGAAATGGCGATAAAATATGTTCCTGATATTATTTGGAGTTAATGTTGACATTTTTTTCACTCTCTTTATTTTTAACTTGCCAGTATAAGAAAAACCAGCAACAATCATGAATCCCTTAGAAAAACTTTATTTCGATTCTTTGAACCATGTACTTAAATTTTTTTCTCCCCTTTTATGATAATAAATGGCCCTTTTTCTTGTTGCAATTATTTAAATACACCCATGATTCATCTATTGTGACAATTGTTTTCCATTTTTCTTTGGATAAGTGTTTCTCATATAGAATTCTGCAGCGTGTCCTGCGTTCAGCGATATGATTTGGAAGAAGACGATGCACATTGCGTTTTTTCGCTTTCTTAAGATTTAAATCAACGTTTATCATTTTGTTTACAGTGGACACCGAGCATTTTAATGATTTTGCAACTGTCCTTTGACTAGGGGGATTTTCTTTTAACATTAAACAACGTACCTTTGCAATAGTCGAAGATGTCCGTTTTTTCCTTGGATAATTGTTTGGAATTTTTGTGTTACTTGAGGCTCCAATTTGACGTTTTTTTCCTTTCTTGTTGACGATATTACCTATTGACGCTTTAGATATCACAAAACCATGACTTTCACATCGTTTTTGGATAACGGAGTATGCATATTTCTCTTCGGAAAGAGCATAAATAAAGCCTTCGAACCACTGCTTTGTTAAAACCGTCATTTTGAATAAAAACAAAACTTTCAAGCCACAGACGATAATTTTGACTTTTAAAAACATAGTACAATTGCAATTATTTCTTTTGCAGCAAACGATTTTTTATTACCGCTTACCAAAATCATCTAAAATATGTGCAAATGTGCGAACAGCCTCTGTATGTATATATATATATACACTCAAGAGCCAAAACATTATGACCACCCCTACATTTTGCAATGAATTCGCCTGGATGACGTGGAAGGCACGTGATCAGGTGGAAGTGGTATTTAACTGTCGGAGAGTCTGAAGAATCATTCTTTCACTTACTTCTGTGTGTGATGGGAAAGGCTGGGGATCTAAGCGACTTTGATAGAGGGCAGATTGTAATGGCTCGAAGGCTAGGAACAAGTATTTCCGAAACTGCACGACTCGTGGGTTGTTCGCGACCTACAGTTGTTAGTACTTATGCAATGTGGATGAATGACGGTGAAACCAGCAGTAGACGACATGGTGTTGGACGTCCACACACTATCAAAGAAAAAGGTCGTCGGAGATTGTCTCGCATGGTGAAGCAAAACCGGAGCCAGACAGTGGCTCAGCTGACAGCCCAATACAATGCAGGGCCAAGTAGAATAGTATCGCAGCACACTGTTCAGAGGACACTGTTGGATATGGGGCTACGCAGCAAACGTCCCACTCGTGTGCCTTTGCTGACCAAGCGTCATCGCCAACTGCGCCTGCGCTGGGCCCGGGAACATTGCGACTGGTCCATGGATCAGTGGGAGAGAGTTGCCTGGTCAGATGAATCACGGTTTGTCATTCATCACGCCGATGGCCGTGTCAGGATACGCCGTCTTCCAGGCGAACTGTTGCTCCCTCAATGTACAGTAGGTCATACACAGGCCGGTGGTGGCGGTATTATGCTTTGGGGGACGTTCTCTTGGGCATCTCTGGGACCCGTGGTTGTGGTAGAGCAGACCATGAATGCTACAGGGTATCTGAACATCATTGCGGACCAGTTGCACCCTTACATGGCCTCTGTTTTTCCAGCTGGAAATGGAATGTTCCAACAGGACAACGCCCCGTGTCACAAGGCTAAAATTGTGTTGGAGTGGTTCTAGGAACATGATGCTGAATTCCAGTTAATGTCCTGGCCGCCTAACTCACGGGAACTCAATCCGATAGAACACATTTGGGATGTCATGGGACGGCAGCTCAGAGTTCAAAGACCACCAATTCGCAATATCTCGGATTTACGTGACCGTTGCTTAAAAATCTGGTACAATCTGTCTCCGGCCATCTACCAAGGACTTGTGGCATCCATGCCAAGGCGGGTTGAAGCTGTGTTGCGCGCCAAAGGTGGGCCAACTCGTTATTGACAGGTGGTCATAATGTTTTGGCTCTTCAGTGTATATATATATATATATATATATATATATATATATATGCATATTACAATAATATAAACAATCCAACATAAGCATAAAAATTAAAAAGCGGGCATAGACTGCCAAACAAATTAACTTAAAACCTACCCTAGTGTTGAAAAATTATAGCTTTTCAATAAAAGATTGTGCAGTTGCAGCAAATCCATGTATTGAAACAGAACAAATATAACTAAAAATAAATAATACAACAGCGCAAGATAATTATAGGAAGAATGTAGACAATTAACAAACAGAAAACAAGCACTTAGGGCTCCACGCACCAAAGGCAAGATTCTGTAGTAGTGCCGGAACTAAACCAGAAATCGATGTAACCGACTGGTCTCTTCATCAGGGAGCCTAATCAAATCAGTTACCTCAAGGGGAACTTTCTGAATAGGATGCAGGTATAACCAAAAAACATCCCAAGGCCTCGAGATCCCCATTGAAACAGATAGTCAAATGAAATGGAAGGACACAGACAACTTGCACTAAGGGCTCAACGCACCATAAATGCAAGTACTCAAACAATCATAATGCAAAGACAAAGCAAAGATGCATACGTACCCTAAAACAGTAAGTGGCGGTTAAGGTAAAACAGCAGCCAATTTTTACCCTAATAAATACGTCACTGTAGCAGAACCACAGCGCCACACCCCAATGAAGTTTAAAAAAAGTATGAAACAGAAACCCTATCCTAAACGTCTTTAAAATATACCCGAGTCTAAATGCCTTTTTTTTTTTAAGTTTTAAATTGCAGAAATTATTAGGAAAATTGTTCTTACGTAAGATTTCCTCGAAAATGCCACATACCTCCATAAAATCTTCAGCGTTATTACAAATGTTTTTTATTCTGTTAAGTTGTGAGTGAAAAATATTATAATAAATTTTATAGTTCAGGTTGCTATGGAAATTGGTAGACGTGATAACCTCAAAGTTAAAATCTAATCTTTTATCATATATCGCAATTTTTAATACGCTATTTTGAATTTTAATTTTTATATCCAGATAAGTCGCAAAATGGTTATTTTCATTAGTCCTGTTTAAAGTTAGTTCCTTTGGGTAGATTTGATTAAGAAATTCCAAATCGTTACGGTTAAAAATTATCAGGTCATCAATATACCTAAATCCGGTAACATTATTTGAGTTAAGAAATTTAGTTTCGTAAGAATGTAAGAAAATGTTTGCAGAGGCGCTAGAAAAGCTATTACCCATTGGGATACCCTTTATCTGTTTAAAGAAACCCATGCCATTAAAGAGGTAGTTTTCAAAAATATTAAATTTTCATAGATCAATCCAGTCACATTTTAAGATTAAAGTACTATCAAGATAGGAATATTTAGTATTTTTAGAATTTTATTTAGTATTAGGTCTACGATTATTTAATATAAGGCCATGAAAAAAAATACGCCGGGCTTTTTTTTTTTTTTTTTTGGGGGGGGGGTTGCCCCTACTGTTCCTCCCTTGGAGCCGCCGTTGGAGCTGTGATTATATTAGGACCCCAGTATTTTATTTATCCTTAAGGCTGCTGTGTACTAACCCTATTGGATTCGCTCACCTCAATGTTAACCTATGGAGTACATAAATGCTGATAATCCAATAAAAATAGTATTTTCAGATAGCCTGAACTTTTCTGCACCTTGCAACAGGATTCATTTTATAAATTTCGTCCACCAAAGGAATTCATGATAGTTTTAAACAATCTATATCAGAATTTTCCTCCAAATAATTTAAATTAAAAAATATTATTTGCCTTTTTTTAAAAACGAAAAATGCCTCAAAGTGTAAAATTTCTTTCTCTATTACTGAGTATAATTTTAAAAAAATCTTTAAATCCAAGTCGGCCATCTTTGGACACATTTCCTCCGTCGGTTAACATTGAGGTGAGCGAATCCAATAGGGTCAGTACACAGCGTCATTAAAATTGACGGGCAGTATACATTTTCTCAGAGAGTATTAAATTTTCCCCTTTAATCCATTGAATTTTTTGCGAGTATATTGAGAAGTATATTATATCATAAAGCTAAAAGGATTTAATATTTGATTAGTAATGGGAATTGATAGTTTTCCTGGAGAGGCAAAGGCAGTGCGATTCACAAAGATGAAGATTTTATAAGGAGTTTCGTACAAATTGTTGCCCTAATTAACATGACCTATGGGGCATGTAGTTCCATTTTCTAAAGATATTTGTATACATCTATGCATTTTTTTTTTAATAAGGTGTATTGTGAAGTACATTATTGAAACAAAAACAGATTTTAGTATTATTTTACTATTGATCCAAATGGAAAATTTATGACAGTGGTAAGGCATAGGAGATAGGGTCAGTTGTGATTTCATAATAGTCCGGTCGTTAATAACGATAAGGGGAGGGGAGATGCGCGAGGAGCTCTTGAAGTTTAAAGTAGCGAAACGACAAAAAAAGCTTAATGAGGGTTGAAAATGTATCTTTTCATAGCACTGAAGCATACTTAGTTATAAAATTTTTGTTACTTTGGGACGTCTCTCATCGTAAAACAAACGAATACAAACGTAACAATTTTTTCTTTATAATAAACTAGAACAATAGTTTAAACTGCATACACTAAATCACTTTTCTTTCACCTCAGTACTTTAACTAACGACTAGTTTAGCTTCACTGAGGTAGTTAAAACTCGCTGAAATTAGCGTTGTCTAAAAGTATCAACCAGACTGATTTTGGCGTGGGACTCTCACTTTACATATAAATATTTTAGCCGGACAATCATACACAAGAGAGAAGTGTGAAGCTATGCAATCAGACAACCTGTCAAGTTTAAAGGATTTATGCTATGTAAACTTCAGAATTAAGATTAAAAATTCTTATTAGAAATGTTTGGAATCGGACTTACTTCATTACTCTAGAAATTAATTGCGGGAGAAAGGCCAGAGGAGTTTTTCTGCGGATACGTTTATTTTATTTTTAAATGTATCATAATTATTTTCAGGAGGAAATAGACTCAAGTTATTAAAAATATGATTCGTTAGGTTTTTTTTTCATTTAAATTAATTTTTATAACCGAAATATTTCTTTTCAATGCATTAAAAACTATTATTTACCCTGTAGCTATATACCTGGGATATGGAGAAAATTGATTGTACCGTTACATTTTACATTAAGTTATGATCAACGGGCAAAATCAAGAAACAGTTTACGAATTACTGGTTTAGAAACACAAATTTTTCACGTTATTGTAAGATATGAAAATTATTTTCGCACTTGAAAAATTTGCACTTAACAAAGCACTGATGTATCAATACATTTTTGACATAACGGTAAAGAAAGTGTGAGAATTTGATTACTTATCCGGCAATTTTCTAATTTTCTCGAAACACCTTTCATTTATACACACAAACTCTTTGCGTATTTTATTGTTAGACATTTTACGATCAACCTGACTATCATTTCCTTCAACAACATTGTGTCTTTATCACTTTGAAATAAACCATTCTTCAAAAGTCCGTTACGCATACAGATAAAAAAAAAAAAAATGAACCCAACAAAGTTTCACTCATAATCAAATGTTCACTGAGGTGTAAAGGATATGTAGACATAAATAGATTCAGGAACTTCACCGTTCAGATTAGAAGTAATTATTTTTTTCCTGGATTGAGAAGGCATTAGCCGTTTATGTGTCGTATTATGTCTGAGATCAGATTCTGATATAGATAGAACAGTAACGCCACGGATCTTATACTTAAGAGGTTTTTAACGTAATTATAGACTACTAAAGCACCCACTGCTATCAAACAGCTTTTAATGATATCAGGGAAATCCCTTTTGTCTGCCAAAAATGCAATTAAGTTCTAAAATTTATGAGATTTTAATTGTAGGTGCTTATACTAATTAGAATTTTGTTTAAAGAAAATATTTTTGAAGAGGCACTTGCATTGTGAGGTTTTTGAGAAATTTCTTTAATGATAACTTTATGATCAACTCTTAGAAACATTAAAAAATCAGAAGGTTTTGCGAACAGAAAAACATAGATATGAATTTTAATGAAGTTTCAATGCCGTGGATTGTAAAACTTTCGAGTGAACGATTCAAAATGCACTTGAGAAATTGATAAAAAAAAATCTGCTTTTCAACATTTTGTATAGGAATGATTATTACATTCATACTGAATGATATTTCCTTTAAGAGGGAAAAGCTCTAAAGTAAAGTGAACCAATTCTTTTACTTTAAAGCTTTCCCTTTTTACGTAAAAAAAATTAAGAATAAAATGTGAAACATGACGTGAACATATACACACACAATAAAAAAATAAAATAAAAATAAACCCCCTGTAAATCAGTAAATTTCTTAGAAAGTTAAACTTAATTAAAGAAATATCTTACGGAACAGATCTTTTCCGCTTAATTAAAAAATCTTTTCAAATGGTAATAATATACAAAAGAGTTACTGACTATTTCAGTTCGTCAAAGATTAAGTAGAAAGAGTGATTAAAAAAAGGGCCTTATCGAAAGTAAATTAACCTTCTGAGAAAGTCTGTAATAGTTAAGAGGAGGGTTGGGGGGGGGGGGGAGGATTCGCCGATGAAAAGTTGAAAGGTCAAAAGAGTCTTGATTATTTTTTAACTTTCTGGTCACAAATCTTTAATTCTACTTCCGAACGAGAATGTTATAAAAGCTAGATGACGATCCTATTTAGTTGTTGATATTAAAATAAAAAATAGCAATTTTTGCTTATCAAGATAAACTTACTAAGAAACTATGTGACTCTTTTTATAAATTATCCTCAATTAAAGCAAACTACTTGATGTTCAATTATTTATTCCATTATCCTTAAGCATTTCTCGGAACTGAGAAAAATCGCTGCACCTTTTTTCACTTACATTTCATGCAACTTACCTTTTTTAAGCGACACTTTCTCCATTTTCCTGTTCATAAAAATTTTATACTCAAAACCGATTGAAATTAAAACATGGCCCGACAATCAACAAGCCAAATGTTAATACCGTACTTCAAATCTTGTGGTATAGAGACCTCCACGTTTAATGCATAGCTAACTCCAAAAAGACAAAAACCAGTTGTGTAATTATAATGTCAATCAGTGAATTTGGAATTGCGAAACTGCTATAATTAGATTAAAAATAAATGTAATAGTTTTATAAATACAGTAAAACCTTGTTTATCCGGCCCTCGTTGATCCGGATCTCCGGATAATCCGGATCAGATTTGTAGACTTTATTTCTATTTAATGTTCACATTAGATAATAATTTTTAACAATGATAGCAAGAACGTAACTACAACTACGCCAAATATTCACTTTTTAGTTTAATTCAATATACATTTCCTGCATAGAATGTACAATAAATTATGGTAATAAAATGCTTTTTGTTGAGTTTAAAAAAGCTTTACTAGACTTACCATTTCTTTGTTAAGAAATGATATGAAAAGTTATTTTTATATATTTTTTTTCAATGTCTTGTTAACAATACTATGTAATTTTGTTACAAAACATAGTTTTTTTTATCGTAATAAACCGCAAGTCTGCTTAGTTAAGCATTTTGTTTTGCTTATTACTCATATTATCCGGATTATCCAGATTTTCGATTGTCCGGATTGTCTCTGATCCCAGTTAGTTCGGATAAACGAGGTTTTACTGTAATAGGAATTTTTTTTTCTGTTTCTGTTAAAAGTTGGCCACAAATGACTGACAAGCTAATATCTAAAATCTGGAGCCACTAAAAGTTTCTTTTATAGAGAGATTTTCTAATTTCCAAACGTTCGGAAACACTGTTATACAGAGAATAAATTCTTTTCAAAATACTTCCTGTGCTCAGCACTTCTTCCAATTCAAGGATTACAAGGTTTATGTCCAGAAACCATCATAAAACAAATATTGCAGAATTAAAAAAAACAATCCTTTGAAACTAGTTGGCCAGTACAATTTAATTTTAATTTGTCCCCGTACATACCTCCACGAATAAAATTCATTTCTAGTATTTCTCATCATTCTATAAAAAAACGAATAATTGATGAATACTAGCTCAGTCAGGATCCTCCCACAAAACAAAAATTAAAACAACATTTTTAATAAGTAAAATCAATAAAGATTTCGCAATTCCGTGAAGGAACTTCGCAACACTTTGAAAGTATCCAATCACATATATTATTTCTATCTCCCCATTTCACATTCTAGAACATATTAAGCAACTTCATTGAAGGAGCACTATTATTGAGTAACCTCATCGTGGGAATAGAATTCGTTTCTAGTATTTCTCCTCATTCTATAAAAAACGAACTGAAAACAGTGAAGACTGAATTATTCTTGGAAATCGAAACTGTTCAAAAATAATTTAAAGAAAATAATTTGTAATCGAGAACGGAAACAGCGTCAACTGTCCGTGAAATGTTTAAAACAAAGGGAAGGTGACGTGATTTCGACGGGGGAAAAAAGAAAGAGTTGCTAAACTTCCCGCAATTTTTTCCTCTCGCTTCCGCAACGTGTATAATGAGCTGCAGACTCAGTGCATACAGGTTTTCCTGTGGTTTTAAATAGCGTGGAAAAAATTTGATTATGGAATTTTTTTTGTTTTTGTTTCATTCTTGTAAAAACATTAGCGTATTGCATTATTATAAAAGAAATTTTGTGTTCCAAAGGCAAACGAAAATAATTTTTGTAATTTGTTTTTAATAACGTGTTTGCCCTTGCATTGACTTTTAGAAATCATTTATGAAAAGTAAATAACTAAAAAGTAAATATTAAAATAAATGTAGATTGAATTTTTCTATCCGAGCTGTGAATACAATTTATCATTTTAATATTTATGAAGTTAAATACGTAATTGTTTAATTTTTATTATAATACGAACAACAGAGCTGTCGGTCTATAATTTTACATCGAAAATAAGAATTAATGAATCAAATATAAGATTTTTACATTAAAAACATTTGAAGTTGACGTATATATACATTTTTAATTAAATTGGTTTAATATGAAATATTCAATAGATTCTTTACATAAAATTTCAAATTTTTTAAAAAAACTCAAGATTAACTTCATTGCGCTGATAAATGGGCGTCCCCTCCTTAGAAAACTAATAAAAACTAATTACTTTCATTCTGAATCAAACTGCTGTAGTGTTTTGTCGAGTAGTTTTTATTACTAGACATCTTTAGCAGAAACGAAGTACTGCATGGGCATATTTAGAGAGCGCTTCGGATGTCAAATTAGATCCTCATTAAAACTTGTATAAGAAATAGCTCTTATGATTTATCTGATGAGTTGAAGTCAGTTGATTAATTCATAACTATGAATTGGAATTCCAATAAATATTAAAAACTAAATTTTTGATTGCAATTATTATTATTATTATACTGGCCGTTAGTGAAATATCGCATTTTCATTATTTATACATCAGACATTTTAAGAATTATTAGAAATTAAACAACGTGAAGGGTTTTTGGAGGTATTCTGGAAAATGGTGTCTGGCGCGGAAGAAATCTTTAGCAGAGGGACATCTTTAGACATCTTTAACAGAGAGAAAGTACCGCATAGGCATACTCAGAGAGCTCTTAGGGTTTCAAATTAGATCCTCATGAAAACTTGTATGAGAAATAGCTCTTATGATTTATCTGATGAGTTGAAGTCAGTTGATTAATTCATAACTAAGAATTGGAATTCAAATAAATATAAAAACTAAATTTTTGATTACAATTATTATTATACCGTCCATCAGTGAAATATCCCATTTTCATTCATTTATACATCAGACATTTTACAAATTATTAGAAATTAAACAACGTGAAGTGTTTTTTGGGGTATTCTGGAAAATGGTGTCTGCGCCAGACACCATTTTCCAGAATACCCCCCAAAATACTCCGAATTATACCGAATTTTCAAAGAGTCAGATGATGTTCATAATATTAAACTATGACGCCTCAATTGGGTTGGGCATGTTATCCGTATGAACGACAGTAATATACTAAAGGAAATTTTCTCGGCTAGACCAATTAACACAAGAAGAAGAGGAAGACCTAAACTTCGTTGGGTGGATGCGGTTGAGGAGGATTGTTTAATCTTTAAAACTGGGAATTGGAGGAGTTTGGCTGCTAATAGAGATGGCTGGAAACGTCTGGTTCAGAAGGCCTTGGCTGGCTCGCCATGAATGATGAGAAATTAAACAATTGTGTAGTTAACTTTATAAATGTTATGGGCGTGGTGGTCCAATTGACAAGAGCAGCGGGCCAGTGAGTCCCTGGTTCGATGCTCGTCGCTGCAAATCCACCGCCGTGTTTACTAATGGTGGCCTGGGCACGTAAAATGGTCGTGCCTGCAATGTCCTCCAAGTTCTCAAATTTACCTCTGGAGGTGCGTCAAGTGTTCCGGTCTCGTCACTTGCCTTGGTTCACAATTACGGGACCGGTCATTTTGCCAACACGGACTCACCCTTGTGGTGCTAATTCAAAACAGGAGCTGCCCATTTCAGCCTAATAAGCCTATTAGGACCTGGTGAATGGAACCTCCAACCAGGGGGCATTAGTAACAACAACTTTATAAAAGTTAAAATAATAAATTGTATTCCCAGCTCAGAAAAAAAAAATTATCTACTACTTTTATTTTCTACTCTTTAGCTATTAGCCTTTCATAAGTTATTTTGAAAAGAAAATGCAATGGCAAACAAGTTACTAAAAAAAAATTACCAAAATTATTTTCTATTGCCTTTGAAACACAAAATTTCTCTCATATAATGAAAAGTAAGTAAAAAAAGAGCTGTATTCTATTACAAGTAGAAAAGATTGAGATTCCATAGAGGTTATGTTTTCCAGTACTTAAAGTCTTTGCGTATACACAAAATTATAATGCAATCAGTACTCGTACTCCCCCCCCCCCGTATAATTCTTTGATTGTGTTATTTATTTAACAGAAACAATTCATTTAACAGTAACAGAATAATTAATTCACTTTCAAAAAAGGAGTTCCTTTTTGAGAAAAGTTGAAACATGTTTTTGGAAAGTGTTTGTGAATATTTATGGTATTAATGAGTAAATTATGCGATTTGTATGCGTAAGCATGGAAGCGCACATGATAAGAAGGGACTGAAATCCCCTGAACCAAATGTTATGGAGCCTGTTCTGTGCGTGATGGTTTTGGGGGGAGAATCGTCTCATCATTTATTAAAATTCTTTGGGGCTCGTGCAAAAAATCATTATCCTCTTTTTTTATTGTGTTTATTTTTGGGATGATATAATCAATAATTGTTTATAATGAGTTATCGGGTGGAAAAAAGTGGTGAGGTTCTGTATGGGGATTTTTTTTATCATTGATTTGGTTACTATATGCATCAATGAAATGGTTTAAGTAGTCTTTTTTTTTAAATATGATTCAATTGTCAGTGACATATCAAGGTCCCAAAATTAAATAATGATCTTCGAAGTTCTAATTTTTAAGCTTAGCAAGTTTGGAAGTATCTCCTTATCATTATTTTTCTAAAAAGTAACATCTCTGTTGTCGAGGTTTTCCTTCGTGGTGTAGGTACGGGCAATTTTCTTCAGGAACATTTAAATAGTCGCTATAAAAAGTACTGAAGCAGCAATGGCTCAGACTTATTTAAAAACCCTATTCGACCAGTACCTTCCCATAAATAAATGAAACAGAACAATGTATTTTGTATTCAAACGTACACATTTTACATCTTTACTAAAATAAAAAGCATTAATAAAGGCCTCTTCACAAACTGCGTAATTTAGCTTCGTTCAATTATGATTTGAAACGCAAACCAAAATGTAGCAAATAAGATAATATGACCGTGAAATGATTCAACATAAGTTGCATGAAAAACATATGATTTTCAAGTTCAGTTTTCACAGAAATACACCACTTTAATTCCAAACTGTATCTGAATTAGAGCTAAATTTTTACTGCGAAAAAATACTTTGCCTTTATACTTTTCTAATGGAATTCCGGAGTCACTTTTACAATAGTTCGGTAGCCTCTAAAGTAATACTATAGTCCTTTTTACAATAATGTAAGCAACAAAGAGGCATTAAATAAGCCTCTTTACAACAAAGAAGTGTGTAGAATAATTCTTTAGTCCTTCCTCTTTACAGCGTTTTCTGAGCTACTGCAGAGTAATTTCGGGGTCCCTTTAAATGCTGCGTTTGCATTCATGTACTCTGCTCTGCTCTGCCTTGGGGAAGCCAGTGATTTATGTTCACTGCGTACTCTGTATATGTGTGGATCGCCTCCTCTTTCGGTCCTGCTACAGAGCATCAAAGATCCCGGGGTCCCGGGGGTCAAATGGTGTCAATGGGGGCGGGGGACATGGCGTGTAGGGTTACCGTGACTAATGTGATGACAGGAGTGGGGGGTCTCCATGCAGAGAACTCTGCATGAATGCATATGCACCATTAAAGTTGTTTGTGGTCCACTGAAAAGTAATCGTGTAATCTTCTTCAAAGGTGTTCGGGAGCCGCTGTAGAGTAATTCTGGGTGCTCTTTACTGCTTTACAAGAGTTATTTTATAGCTATTCTGTAAGTCTTTTACAACAAAATAGGAAACAAAGATGTAACTGATAAGCCCCTTTTTAACAAAGAAGCCACTGTAGAGTTAATTACGGAGTCCTATTTACAGCGTTTCGGTAGCCAACTTAGAGTGATTCTAGAGTCCTATTTATGTGTTCGGGATACCCTGTAGAGTAAGCAATTCGTCGGTTGCTCTCTTTGACTTGAATATATAGCTTAAGCAAACTTTCATTCGTATTATAAGCAAATTATGTAAATATGAAGGGGTTATACAATTTTAACCTCTAAATTATTTCACAACGAATTGTTTTTAAAGACATTCAGGGAAATCAACTCTACCTTCGAAGACATATCTATCGATTCGTTATGGCTATCAAAGACATTTTTGGGGAATGATCTCGGGATTCCTTCATGTAGAAAATGATGCCAAATTTAACATCACAGGAAAATAGTCTTCATTATTAGATATTTATATTATTGTATTAGTTGGACATTGGACTCTTTTTATCACGACAGACACACAACACAACGCATAACACCTATTCCTTGAATTTATATCGTTATGATGTTTTAATTTAGTATATAAGATATTAAATCTTTGCTAGCGAAATTAAGGTCCAAAAGCTTCAAGTTAAAAGCTCATTTTACAAAATTAGGTTAACCCCTTTTTTTTCAGTAAATGTATTTTATGAACCATTTCATGCACACTTAGAGCATTAATAAATTTGTGCATCAACACATGCTACGTCGTTATCAAGAGCAGCTTACCGAGGATTCCCCCTCCATGCTCGATAGGTCAATCTCCGCCCCTGCTTAGTATCATGATTTATTTAGACTGGCTTCCCACGCTCTCTCGATACGTTATGTCGATGAGCTCGTGAATCATAGAAGGCTAGAACGTGCTGGCACGAAAAAAACAGTATTACCCTGAAAAGCTTGAAATATGCGCGTATTTTCGACCCTGGCTCTTCTCAACGGAGAACTGCCTGTACATTAGATTTCTTTTTTAAATTAGGAATCCAGCATGACGCACTTAATGAACCTTAAGAGCCAAACAGTGGTTTAGAGACATTTTCTAACCGTAGCATATGGTTTCTTTAATGGGGTTAATAAATATCGAAGAAGTAATTTAGGTTTGAGCAACGTCAAGTTTGCATGCTGTAGTTCAAATGTAATAGTAATTTTAAGGTTAGTAAGACGTGGCTAAAGGGATGAACACTAGATTATTTGTGCTACATTATTTAGATTCAACTATTGGTTTGGTTTGGTTTGGTTTGGTTTGGTTGAGAGTGCTACGGTCATTTTCTGCTACATGAGGGCTAATTTGACAGGGACCTACAGCTTAAAGCCGATTCTGAACGGTTTCAAACATCCATACCATTAGTGGGACTCAACCCACAGACTCTGGTACCGAAAGCCAGAGCCCAAGACAGTTGGGCATGGCATCATCCGAATCAACTATTGGAGTTAAGGCTTTAAATAAGGGTAAGTTTTTACTTACCTAGACAAGAGTTCTAAACCAGTGATTTTGATCTGTCTATTTGGATTAATTAATGGCCGGACGATTCCTCAGTGGCTAGAGAGCTTGTCTTTGGGTCGGAGTCTGAAAGTTTAGAGACCGGCTTTGATGTTTGTAGTCGTCTAATCAATCTAATTTTATTGTGTAGATTCCGATTTAAATGACTCAAATATCTGAAAAAAATTACAATCGATAGACAAAGATATATATCTATATAGCCCGGTATAAAGGACTTAAGTAAAAAAAAGTGATTTTTAGATATTTGTTAGAATTGATAAAAAAAAATCTTTTGACTTTTATAAAAGGCACCAATCAATCGTCTATCAATTTTGTATACAAAAGTACATTTCTTTGTACAAAAGACTCAAGTCGAAATTATATTTCTGCGATTGGTATAAAAGCCAATAACTTGGTATATTTAAATCATTGTTTTTGACTTAAGCCCTTTATACCGGGCACCATAGATATATAAATGCCTTGTCTACGGTTTCAGATGCTTTAACTGAAAAAGCAACAACACCATTTTGATATTTTAAAAGACCTAACCGACGATAATCTTGCCAATATAAGATGCTCTCTTAAATGACTTGATTTACATTCCCTTAGTTTAAATTTACAGTTCTTTTAATTTTATCATAATTGATTTTTAAGTTTTCGGTTCATCTTTAATAATGCTAGATTGCAACAATACATTAAAACGACTTGGCCGAACTACCGATCTTTAGGACCGGTACATGGCTGTATTTTGAATTTGTTTAACTCCAGTTCAGCGTAGGAAGCGTAAAGTTGGCAACCATATTATTTTAAAGGTAATGTAAACCTAACAGACAATTTGTGCTATGTATTTTGAAATATTTTTTAACTGGAAGTAAATAAGTGTAAGATAACTTACTATTTAAAAAAAAAACGGGTTGATTTGCAACATACATGAAAGTTTCGAAATATTTTCTATAGTTCTACAACATTTAAATTATGATTCATACATTATTAATCTGAATACCGAACCTTTCTTTTTCAACCTCACAATTTCGCAATAGCAACCAAACAAAATCTGCATTGAGCCTCGCGTAGAAATATTTAAATTATCCTCCACTTATGAAACCCTCGGGGATCAACACTCTCAATAATAATCGAGAACAAACACACGCGAAAGAAATGTAAGTTTTGTATAAGTCTACTTTAATGTTATTTTATGCGGCTTCTTTCTTGTTTTGATATCGTAAAGCTGACTTAAGTAGTCGGAATCACTGATTACGACCTGTTGGAAGCCAAAATAACATTGTGAGACTGAGCGGTTTATTGAGGATTTATTCCCGATCGATCGATCAATAACTTTCTTTGTATTACCGAACAATCTAAAGCACTCCATGAGGAGTCTTTTAACGTCAATCTTTAAAGTGAATGACGTCATATATACAGAAGATAAACACTTAGATTACGGAGCTTAAGAATAAGAGGTATTTAAGGTACACATCTTAAATTGGACAATTGTTTACATACGACACCAGTTTTGCACGAAGTGAAATAAAATGTTTCATTTCCTATTCGAATCAACTCGTGTTCTTTTGTTCTAGAATTTTCTCCTTATCGATATTCATAATGCTTCTTGAGAAAGAGAAAGCAACCTTGAAAGCAATTTGAGCTTAACTTTAAGATATGTGTCTTAATATTTTACCTGTTAAACACAAGGCGGTAAACTGTTAAGGAGTTTGTATCATCCTGAGGTATATAAAGCTTAATAGACGTACTTCCTGCATCTGAAATTTTATTTGAAAATAACTGTTCAGTGTGGAGTCTGTTTAGAAAATATGCGCGCCATTGCAACAAATAATTTTAAAGTTTCTGTTACAAACAGTAATTATAGAAATTCACAGTACACGTAAGACTGTAAGCCTTACCTTTACCGTTAATTATATTTATATTTACATTTTTAAAAAATATTTCAGACATGAGGGAATATTTTTGGATGTTATAAACACATGAAAATTATCTGAAATATATTATTTTACCCAATTTGTTTGATTTATTCTTTCGAAAATATAAACAGCTGCTGGTGTACTTAGGAAGACATCCGACATGGCGCGTCCTCCCCCCCCTCCCATATTTATTTTGATAGTTTTAACTATCATAATCACATTTGTTCATTGCTCGTTGTAAATTTTGAAAGAATATTTCAAATTCCTTACATGTAATACACATAAATTAAACGTATTTTCCCATTTTTACACATAACTGCTTGTTGTGGGTTGTAAATCTTCAACTGTTTTCCCCTCACCAATTTATATATATATATATATATATATATATATATATGCATCGATCGATGAAATAGAAATTATAAATTAATTGTTTGTTAATAAAATAATGATAGTTTTTAAATTGAAAAGAAGTATCTGATTTTATAAATTTGAAATTTTAAATATATTTAAAGACCGTAATGTAAAATTTTCAATGTTAATTATTCAGGGATTTAAAAATATTAAAAATCTTTCGCTTTCTTTTAAATCTGTCGAGTGTCATTCAATGCCTTTTTTAAGGTTTTAAACGAAATTTTACGTTTTTGAGTTCATGAAAGGTCAATAAATTTCATTCCATAGGAACGAACGACTTGGAAAATATTAGATTCATTGTTATGCTGTATCAAAATGTCTTCGACAAACTTCAGCTTGTTTTACCAATGTAGTGGAAAACAAAATTCGCAAAAACTTCTATTTTTGTGAAAAGCTGCGATTACGGAACTAGCACCGCAATTACCTCAGTCAGTGGAATTTTGTGTTACGTGCGGCAAACGATTCTGAATTTGGTTACAACACCTGCCGATTGCAACCTTCAGGTGCCAATTTCGTGGGTCATAACCATTCGAATCTATTACCATTCTAAAGTTGTACTTTCTTTCTCGCATTATTCATAATGCTTCTTGGGAAACAGAAAGCACACAAGAATGTGATAATTTTCAGGCAATGTTTCATGCTTTGTTACTATCATTATTCACATGGTTGTAAACATGCATTGATTTGTCAGATCGATGAACTTTACGTTCCCAAGGGATTTGTTTTGCTTTCATCCATTTACTAGCACTTTCTTGACAGATTGAATCAGACGCTATGTAACTTTGAAAACATGCCTGTTGGCGAAAGTTTGAGAATTCATTAAATGCATTTTATCTGTACATCTATTTTCCTTATAACTAATGAAAGAATGTTCTGATAAAATTAAATCAAATTAAATACCCAGTGAAGTCGCTCAAAAGTTTCGAAGCCTCTGGTAGCAGGCTTCAGGTAGGGGACAACGCTGATTATGAGGAACTTTATTTTTTAATTAAACTTTGCTTACAAAAATCACCGAACATTGTGAGAAGAGACTAAAAATAAAAAGGTGCTAATGAAATACTGTAGCAGGGTGGCCAAATTGCGGTTCGCAAACCACATGCGGCTCTTTATTACTTTCTTTGAGGTTCTTTTCCCTTTTTGTGGCTCAAGGCTCAGAGATAAATTGCAAAAATATTTTTATACACAAATGTCTTTTAAATTGATTTCTGAGTTTTTTTCTTTATGAATTTTCTTATTTCACACTTTTTTCTCTAATTTTAATCAACATTTAACTGAGTTGATACAAACTGCAACAATTGAATATAAGTAAGATTTGAATAATTTAGCAAAATAATTAAAAGAAATATAACTATTAAAGATTAAAACAATTTAAAAATTTTGAAATATTAATTATTCTAAGAATTGGAGAATCACATGTTTAATAAAAACATTAGAAAAAAAATTCAGGTAGTCTCTGCTAACGAAACTACCGCGGGTTATTAACGTAGGATTACTTATTGTTGCTCACCCTATTTTTTTGACGCATTTTGGTACTTTTTGTTTAATTGTTTAATGTTTGCCCAAGCGATACAGACTGGGTTTGGCGCGCTGCTAAAATTATAACTCGCGACGACGGACGTCTGAAATTTTGCTTTACCGCGGATCGTTATGGAGGAACGTAATACTACGTTAGAACTGTTTGTAAAATCTCTTTCGTATCGAAAATAACTTTTTTCTCTTTTTGGCTCTTCTTAGTATGCAGACATTCCCAAATGACTCGTAACATTGTTGTTCTTGGCCCCCCCTGAATTATAGTATTGCGTCTTTCCACCGTTTGTCGTCAAACACGGAGTCTCCGAGACATGCTGTCGACATGATTCGGAAGCGATAATACTCACTAGTATTGAGACGAGAGTATTGAGATGAGTAATACTCTCATTTTAATTGTTGCTTTATAGTACGCCCTCCAAACTTCGTACCTTACTCACTATTTCATTCTATGGGTGCTCTTTGTGTATGAGATCAGCCCTCTGCGCAGTCCGTCGAGGACACAAAGTGTCATCGCAAGCTTCAAAACCCTGCGTAAAGGATCTTGCTTTGCATCTAGGTATATTATAATGATGGTGCTAACAAAGGTATCTCCGTAAAATTTCCGTTGAGTTTGTACGACATAATTGTCGAAGTTTTCAAGGTAGACTTTCAGGTTAACACAGTCGTTCCCCACGAACAATTGGTCAAGTCCATGCAACGTAAAAAATCCCTAAGCAAAAAACTATATCACCTTTAAACTTGAGAGGGGGAAATCTGCACTCCGGTAAACACCATTCCCCTGATACCACCAAACCTACCCACTGCTGTCAGATTGGAGCATAATATTTCTGGCCTCCTCTGTCCATAAGACTATATCACCTTTAAACTTCAGAGGGAGAAATATGCACTCCGGTAAACACCATTCCCTTGATACCGGCAAACCTACCCTCTTCTATCAGATTGATGAATAATATTTCTGGATTCTTCTGTCCACAAGACTATTTCCCCTTTAAACTTGAGAATGGGAAATCTGCACTCCGTTAATCACCATTCCCCTTCTACCGCCAAACCTACGCACTGCTGTCAGATTGGTGCAGTATTTCTGGATTCCTCTGCCCATAAGACTATATCACCATTAACTTGAAAGTGGGAAATCTGCATTCCGGTAAACACCATTCCCCTGCTACTACCAAACCTACCCACTGCTGTCGGACTGGTGCATAATATTTCTGGATTCCTCGGTCCATAAGATTCGTTTCCATACCTCTGATGTCCAGCAGAGACGTCCACTGCACCATGCCATTCGACGGACAGCATGTAGGGGTAATTCGATCCCTATAAAAAGCCACACTACCATAAAAGCCCATTAAGTTCTCCGCGAATAGAATAAGTGAATAAATATTTAAAGTTTTTAAATATAGCAGAGATATTTTCAATGCATTTAATAAACTCACGCTGTCATGTGCAATGTACATCCGTGGAAAACATGAGAAGAGGTTCATTAAAATTTCTTTCTGTTGGGAGAAATTTGAGTGGTCTGAGCTCTGAATTAAAGGACTCACCACAGCTATAGATTTTTCTCCCCGGATAAATAAAATTTCACTTCGAAAAGATAAGAAAAGTGTAGAAATAGCACTAAAGGTCGGAATATGATTTATACCTTCTAGGGCTGTCTTTTTTCGGAAGGTATCTTAATTTAACAAATATTTATGTCGCCCAGTGGCTAAGTGGATAAGGCATCAGCCTGCCACGCCGGGGGTGTGGGTTCGATTCCCGCATAAGACTTGGCTGTATTCTGGGGAACCGGTCAGTCTTCCGCCTGCAATTGGAACCCCGTCTAGAAAGGGGAGCTGCAACCCATCGTCCATCGCCGGTGTCATCGTCTGTCAATAAAATTCTTCTGTGATTGTGTCATTTGTCTGTTTCTATGTCTTATATTCATATGTACACCGGACTGGGGTGTAATGTTGTCATCCCCCAGGGACATTAGCCACACACACAAATATTTATCTTTATTTTTCTACCCTTGAAATCTACCATTTCAAGAGATCATGGATTGAAATTTCACCTAACTGCAGCCTTTAAAGGTTTACAATTCATTTCCCCCTAAAGAAAAATTCTGTGATAAGCTGTTATGTTAAATAGAAATCAGTTTCAATAAACTATTAATTTGTAACACAGTAGAGTATTTTGACATCTTCTGCATTTCTACCGTATCTATCTTACTTTCTGACTGATTGCATAAATGACATAAAGTATAAATTATTGTTTATGTTGTCAAGGTGTAATCATACATTTTTATTTAAAGTTTTTTAAGCATATTTTACGATCTGCATCATGGTTATGCGCGGCATTAATCTGGAATGAATTGAAAAAAACCTGTCTAGAATATCACTATACATAGAAGACGAAATAACATATATTGAGAACAAATGACACGAAGCTCTCTCGAAGTGCGAAGCATTTGAAAATGATATATTTTCCGTTCCGTGCTTTATGATATGCTATGTTTCTAGAATAAAGTATGCCATCACGCGCGCATACATAAAAATTCTTTGCGTATACTTGCGATATTTTTTACTTTCGGATAAAATATATTTCGGAGGTTTTCCTCGTGAAATCTGTCAGCGTTTGGAATTGATTTATATGTAATCTATTTTTTTGCAAACTGCGTAACGTTTTCCTGACAAGAATGCAAAATCGCACATGAAATATTTTCGCACTACATCAGCGACGAAATATAAAATTTTATGAAGAATTTGAATATCTCTCTATATATTTTAAGTAATCAGTACCGTTTCATGAGGGTATCTTGTTAAATGCTAATATTTAATTTGAATTTAAAGAATTGCTTTTTTCCTGACAGGAATGCAAAATTGTACATGAAATATTTTCGCATTTCATCAGCTACAAAATATGAATTTTGTTTATAAAGAATTTGAATCTTTATATATAACTTAAGTAATCAGTACCGTTCCCCGAGGGTGTTTTGTTAAATGCTAATATTTAATTTGAATTTAAGGAATTGTTTTTTTCTGACAGGAATGCAAAATCGTACATGAAATATTTTCGCACTTCAACAGGGACAAAATATGAATTTTTTTATGAAGAATTTGAATCTTTATATATAACTTAAGTAATCAGTACTGTTCGATGAGGGTCTTTTGTTAAATGCTAATATTTAATTTGAATTTGAAGAATTGCTTTTTCCTGACAAGAATGCAAAATCGTAAGTAATTAGTACCGTTCCATGAGGGTGTTTTATTTAATGCTAATATTTAATTTGAATTTACTGAATTGGGTTTTTAAATAATTGCATTTTTCTGACAAGAATGCAAAATCGTACATGAAATATTTTCGCACTGCTGCGACGAAATGTGAAATTTTTATAAAAGAATTTGAATCCTCATATATATTTTAAGTAATCAGTACCGTTCCATGAGAGTTGTCTTGTTAAATGCTAATATTTAATTTTAATTTATGATAAAAAGGAGATACATTACTCTTGTTTTTATCAAATCAAATGAATCTTGCTGATAGGAAAGATGTCTGAGAAATTTCCTTATCTCTAATACAACTGACAAAGAAAAAAAGGGACATGCACTTATCAATGCGCAATACAGAAAAAAAGACGTAAAAAAATTTGTAATTAAGCTTTAATTCTTTGAAAATATGGAAAAAAAAAACATGAAAAGATGATTTAGGGCAACAATTTGGTTACATGTAAACGATAAATAAAAAGTATTGTTTAGAAATGATGCAAGATTTTTAATATGGCGTGTGGTCTCCTAGAACAGCTAAGACTGCTGCACTCCTGTTTTCCATGGATGCGATGATGTTATCGATAAGACTTTGGGGAATACTGTTCCACTCCTCAAGAAGTGCAATCTCCAAGTCTCGGAGAGTAAAAGAAGGCCTTGGTCTCGCAGCAATGCGTCGTCCGAGCATGTCCCAAACATGCTCGATTGGATTCAGGTCAGGAGAGCGCGCTGGCAATTCCATACGCTGTATTGTTTCAGCTTCAAGCATGTTCTCCACAAGACGAGCTGTATGCGGTCTGGCATTATCATGCTGGAAAACAAAGGAATCTCCAATGGCTGCAGCGTAAGGTATGACATGCGGTGTCAGTATCTCGTCTGCATACCCTCGGGCCGTCAAAGTACCATTCCGAATGATATGCAGGTCCGTACGTCCACCTATGCTGATTCCTCCCTATACCATAAAACCAGCTCGTCTATATTGTGACCTTTCACGAACGAATGTGGGGTTATTTCGAGTGCCCCTTTCCCTCCAAACCAAAACACGCCGGGAGTCACACTCCAGACTGAATCGGGACTCGTCTGTAAACAGCACGTGGCTCCAATCATGTTGCTCCCAATCTCGATGTTCAGCAGCCCATCTTCTTCGGGCCGCACGGTGGCGTGAGGTCAACGGAATGCAGACCATTGGCCTACGTGCATAGAGACCTCCCTGATGAAGGCTATTACGTACTGTTTGGCTGGACACTCTTCGTCCTGTTGCCAAGAACAACTGTCTTTGCAGCTGAGTAGCATTGCCTGTTCTGTTTCGACGAGCTCTTAACAGTATATACCGGTCATCAGTTGCTGTAGTAGCGCGTGGCCGACCTTGCCCTGGTCGACGTCTAACATTCCCTGTTTCTTGGAATCGATTCCACAGCCTTGCAACGACACTTCTGGCGACTCCAACAGCATCCGCGACATTACGTTGTGTTTGCCCGGATTCAAGTCTGCCTATAATGCGCCATGCCATGGATTCCGGTAAATCACGTTGTTGAGACATTTTCAAGTCACCTTTTCTCAAAAAGAATAACTGAGCAATCAAATTTCCGAGTTAAGGCAGTGAAACAGACGTTTCTGCAACATCCCGATTTCCGCCCTTATGTTCTGTTTCTGGTTTTTGACGTTATGAACTTTGATTTGCATATGAAGTTTTCTTCTGTTTCCTGATAGGCTTTAAATTATGGATGATTTATTTTATGTTACTTATTGGTGTAAGTATTTGCGTAATTTCGTTTAAACCATGTGCTCCCCTGCTGCATGCATGCATGCATACATACATACATACATACATACAAACAAACAAACAAACAAACAACAGAAAGTGTAAAGTTTTGAATATGAAATCATGACTTCAATCCGAGTAAAAAGTTTCATTGCACGAAACCAATCTATACAAGTCTATAATATTTATCTAGATAATCTATACTAAGTCTCTTAGCTTAACCTTTGTGTGGATTCACAAGAAATATAATAAATTTTCTCCAACATATTGAAACAACTAATAATTTTATTTCTATAGATTATATGAAAATTTATGATGATTGGAATGATATCTTTTCACAGAGTAATAATACGGCGTTTGTTCAACAATGATTTAAACATTTCCTCAGTATGTTAAGACACTATCATTACATAAGCCGTATGCATCTAAAAATGAATGTTTTTCTTCCCGTTGTTAACTCTATGTTATTTGCATTAAAATAGTATTGGTGAAATAATTACGTGAAATGCTCGAATAACTTGCAATTCTCTGGAC
This sequence comes from Dolomedes plantarius, assembly GCA_907164885.2. Taxonomy (NCBI): domain Eukaryota; kingdom Metazoa; phylum Arthropoda; class Arachnida; order Araneae; family Dolomedidae; genus Dolomedes; species Dolomedes plantarius. The sequence continues at coordinate 88,308,561 of OU015493.1, read as the reverse complement.
CATTTGAAATGTTGAAATTTAGATGCTGATAGGAAAATATTACAAGAGGTATAATAAAACTTCTCCGATTTTACGACGAAGTAATTTTGCTGAAAAAAAAATACATCGATCAAATCTTGACGTAAAACCAGTGCTAACAAATTTCGTCCACAAAATTCTGTAGAATCAAACTTTTAGCCTCAATATTTTAAGAGATCCTACTCTCGCTGCTCCAGTAGAGAGCGATTTTAAAGCTTTGCAGAATATGGGAAACTCCAGTCTCTCTACAAAAGTCTCAGAAAAGGCTGTGAGTAGATTAAGCTATTCAGTAACAATTTTGATATTGGACGGAGATTGATTTCCATAAAAATAAAAGTCAAATTTAGCAAAAAGGAAAGTTTAAGATTTTTTCAAAAATAAATTATGAAAATTCGCAGTTTTTTTGGTATTCCTAAGAAAGAGAACGCAGTATTTTTTTGTTTTATCAAATTCATCAAAGTTAAACCCAATTCTAATTATATTAATATTTAAAATAAACATTACACAAACGTTTTAATTTGTATTAGCTCAAGAAAAAGTCCAGTCTTCGTTGGGGCTGTAATCGACGTGTCCCCCCCCCCCTTCAAGTTTATGAGGCTCTCCTCAAGTATACTTTAAAATTTTTTCCTTAAATGGCATACCTAGTTATAGCAAAACTTCCTATATAGTTCTGAAGGTATATACAGCATAAAAAATACAATTGTTTTACAGTAAAAATAATTGTGTCCCCCCAATAAAAAGCTATTTATTATTGCTGTTCCTCATTAATAACATACCGAATTCTACTAGCTAAAAGTAGGGGTATCCTTCCTCATTCGAAGTTTCAGAACTTCTAATTTAGATTGTTTATTTTTAAAGTTTTGAAAGTCGGAGCATGCATAATAATCAAATTTATTAAATTAATTAATTTTTATCAAGGTAGTTTACGCTTGTGCGAGATGCTTACTTAAATGATATTGAGAATAAATATATTTTTATGTAATTAATTCCGCTACCTCTTTAAATATAAGCCCATTGCCCCAGTACAGCACTCGGATACCTGCGTAATTATACTTTGAATGGAATTCTATTCTAAAAAATTAAAGAAATTAAAGCCAGGTGATGGCTAGGGCGCTGGCATTCGGTTCAGATCCTGGGGATTCGAGTCCCACTGTTGGCATGGATGTTTGTAGCCATTCGGAATCGGCTTTAAACTGTAGATCCCGGTCTAATTAGCCCTCGTGTAGCAAAAAGTTGACCGCAGCGCTCCAAACCAAACTAAACTAATGAAATTTAGAAAATATCGAAGGTATCCAATTCTCTGAGGTTCATCAAATCCTAAATATTTTTTAGTGAATCGTTCCGGTGAATCACAAACAGAACAATACACATTGTATCAGCAACTAAGATGATTTACCCGTTACATGCTCTGAGGCACATATCATAGCAGGATGGCAAGTTAAGCAATAATCGATTCAACCTAACTAATACACGCTCAGTCATACCGGCAAACTGACACTTGAGTTCCGAAACGGAAGGATAGCGTAAACCTTGACCTTCTAGGGATCCATTCAGGACGGTTTCTCTTTCCGGGAAGCAAAGTAGGGCACGGAAGTGTTGCGATCTCACCCAGACATTTCGATATTACGAATCAGAAGCGAATTTATTGGTGTAATGGCACCTCACACCGCGAGGAGTCCTTCATTAAGTGATTGCAGGGCTTTGAAGGATAGGTGAGTCGGGCGATGACTCAGCATGACGCTGAACAAGTACTCGAATTCGCAGAGTCACGAAGTGGCTTTTATGCCTCACCTTATGAGGGAAGAAGAACAAGTAAAGGTTTCCTAACGACCTTCTAGAGTTGAGATAAAAGAAATCTGTTCGGTTGCTTTATTTGTAAAACCGGAAACGCTCTAATATTCTTAGAAATATAGCATTACAATAACGGGGCGTAGTAGCTTAGGTATTATTTCCTTAAAGAGGTTGTTAGTAACCTACATTTTAAACACAATAAAATCCCACCAGTATATATCCCAACCATTCATTAGTTATGCTTTTCTTTATCGCTCATTTAAAAACTGTTTTGAGCTAAAGTTAAACAGTTATGCTTCTTGGTGGCTTTCAATAACTCATGCTTATAATCAAAAGATTGCTGTTTGGCTGCATTTCATAAATGAAAGAGCCTTTTACTAGCACAAAAAAATCTGGAAACAAAATTTGATAAAAAATGTTTTGAGCTAAAGTTCATGAGTTTAGTTCTTGGTGGCTTTCAATAACTCAAGCTTATAATCAGAAAATTGCTATTTTTCTGTATTTCATATATGAAAGAGCCTTTTACTAGCTCAAATAAATCCGAAAACAAAATTTGATAAAAATGTTTTGAGCTAAAGTTCATCAGTTATACTACTTGGTGGCTTTCAGTAACTTATGCTTATAATCAAAAGATTGCTATTTTGCTGTATTTCATAGATGAAAGAGCCTTTTACTAGCTCAAATAAATCCGAAAACAAAATTAGATAAAAATGTTTTGAGCTAAAGTTCATCAGTTATGCTACTTGGTGGCTTTCAATTTAAAAAGTAAACCATAGAAATAAACAAAATTAAAATACAAGCATAGACTGCTAAATCACTATAACATAAAACATATTTTTATCTATATCTGTTGGATTATTTATTGGTGGCTTTCAATAACTTATGCTTATAATCAAAAGATTGCTATTTTGCTGTATTTCATAGATGAAAGAGCCTTTTACTAGCTCAAATAAATCCGAAAACAAAATTTGATAAAAAAATGTTTAAAGCTAAAATTCACCAGTTAGTTTTTGGTGGCTTTCAATAACTCAAGCTTATAATCAAAAGATTGCTATTTTTCTGTATTTCATATACGAAAGTGCCTTTTACTAGCACAAATAAACCCGAACACATAGTTTGATAAAAAAAAAATATACAAAAATATGTATTTTTTAAAAATTTAAATTTAGTATTAATTAATTTTTATTCAGAATTGATTAATTATCTTGATTCTGTAGTTTATCTTTGAACACACAGAGAAAATATTTAGAACTGAAGTATAAGTTCGCAAATTCCATTTCCTAACGTAAACATTTTACATTTATTACAAAGCACTCATAAAAAATCTCGCATCAAGCCTCCATTGTTGTAAGTAGTTAGTATAAATGTTCTGTCGCTCAGTGATTTTTGTACTTTCAAGCTTAACTAATATGTTGTTTCAACTCTGATTTCACTTTGCAAAATCAAATGCACTGTGAAAAAAGAAGTTAACGGAAAATAACTGACAATTTAGATGGTAATATTTTACCCCCAGTTTTAACTAAAAACCGAAATGAGTAATACAATTTATAAGACATACAGATTCTAATGCAATTTAAAAATTCGAGGCCAGATCTTTTTATTTACTTCGTCTCATGATGTTCATGTATACATTATGCAGTTCACGTGAACAGGAAGTCTTTGGAACAACTTAGAAGAAAATTCAAGGTGAACAGTGTTGTAATCGTAAGACGGAACTCATACCATACACACATACTTCAGCGGTTAAGAATGAAATACAGTAAAACCTCGTTTATCCGGACTAACTGGGATCATTTGCAATCTGGATAATCGAAAATTCGGGTAATATGAGTAATAAGCTAAAAAAAATCCTTAACTAAGCAGACTTACCGTTTAATACGATAAAAAAAATTATGTTTTGTGACAAAATTACATAGTATTGTTTACAAGACATTAAAAAATATAAAAATAACTTCTCTAAGTGAATCTACGTCAACGCCTTGTGACACTCTAGTAAAGCCTTCTTAAACTCAACAATAAACATTTTATTACCATAATTTATTGTACAAGTTATGAAGGAACTGTACATTGAATCAAACTGGAGTACTTATAGTTACGCTCCTGCTATCATAGTTAATAATTATTATCTAGTGGGAACATTAAATAATAAAAAAAGGTCTACAAATCTGATCCGGGTTATCCGGAGATCCGGATCAACGAGGACCGGATAAACGCGGTTTTTCTGTATATGGAATAATGAGTAACTGAAGCTTCGTAATATTGGGCGCAATTAAAGCTTCGTTGTGTGCTCGAGGTAGCCTTGTGGTAGCGGGCTAGCTTCTGTGCTGAGGGTACTCGGATCGAATCCCGACACGCGCCATTATAACTCATTAGTTGCTATATGCATTCAATAATAATGTATTAGAAAATGATAAAATATATTAAAAATGATCATTAGTGAATTAAATTGAATAAAATCGATTGCATTAAACTGACACAATATTAATTAAATTAACTAAACATGAAGACAAATGGAAATAAATTCATTTTACCTTTAATTGTTGCTCAATGTGTTGATACAGAAATAATCGGTAATCTTCTGCTGATGTGATGCCGATTTGAAAAACATTTTATGAATTTCTTTGTCCAATACATTAAATGACTCGAACACTCTTTCTTCCACTGTTTGTGTAGACAAAAACTTATTAATTACACGCATCACTGCTGTAGCAACTGAGATGGTGGGGATTTCACCATTTATGTGGTCTTCTTCATCAGCATCAGATGCAGAATCTTCGATTTCAGAATGATTAATTTTAATTTCTTCCACTATAGCTTCATCAGTCGGATTTTCACATGTAATGACTTCATCATTAAATGTTTCGAACAATTGAGTGTCACAATCCGAGAATGATGAAATTTTGTGCTTTTCTATCCACATCACGATAGGTAAATTTTCATCATCTTCTTGTTCAACATTCCTTGCTTCTTCAACATTCGTTGTATCTTCAACATTCTTAAAAAGTTTAAAAAAAAAGTCAGTAGTCGACTGAAAAAAAAAGGTTCATTATAGCCGATTCTTAAAATTTCGGAGGTTCGCTATAAAAGGATAAATTAGCATTAAATACAATAGGAAAATGGTGGGACTCAAATTTTCGTTTGTCATATCCGGGATACGTTATACACCGGATTCGCTAGAACGGGGTTCGACTGTATAAATACAAAGACCTTTTTACTTTTCCATGCACATGTATCTAGCTATGTGTTCTAGAAATCCCTCCTCCTCTTAAAATAGCGTGATAATGCATACCGGGGGCTCGGATTTGATTTTCTTTTCTTTTTCAGTATGCTTTTCTATCTATTTTATGTTATACTTTTCTAGAACTTTTTTTTTGGCCAGAGGTAGCCTGCCGGTAGCGCATCGGCCTTTCTGACGGTACTCGGATCGAATCCCGACATGTGCCATTAAATATCTCCGTGTCTAGGCCGGATATAGGCAAGTTAAATCCGTAGACCGGAAAGACCCTCTATGAGGTCAGAGAGAGTGTGAGAGCGTACGATCCCCCAAATGTCCCCCTGGGGGTGTTTTGTCAAAATTGAGGTGGCAAAGAGCTAAGAGGACTCCAACCCTTGTGGTTTTATATAAACCAGAGCCGCACACATCAGCCGAAACTTATATGGATCTGGTCTGGAACTGCCGGCCAGGGGGCATTAGGAACAACAACGACAAAGCTTCGTCGCTTTTCATCAAACTCTTTCTAAAAATCATTTTAGTTGTGCCGGTGGTCAAAAATACAATACATTAATGATAGAAAACCAATTATAATAAAAAAAATGTGGAAGTTAACTTCAGAATTTAACTATATAATACAATAGGAAGAATGGACTTTAATATTTTTGGACTCGTTTTTTTTAGGCGCCAAATTTTATCTCTGTTATGTCGCCTTAACATTCTGGACACGATCATTAAAATTTGAAAGAAAAAAAATTAATTCCAAAAATCAAATGTTCTGATAATTCACCTTTGCTCTTCCAATGGCACCATTTCTTTTCCAATGCGCTGAGAATTATAAAAGAAAATTTTTTAGTTTAAAATTGGTTTTCCTCTTATAACTTGAAGAAATGCTTCTTAATGATGTAGGATATTCCGTTTAACAAAGATTCCTTTTTCTTCTTACGCGAACTATAGGGAGAATTATTTGAATTGTACCCGTTAAGTAGAACATTATAATAATGAACACTACATATGACTTTATTAGTTGGTGATCACATTTTCTTACATAAAAATCTGACCCTCTAAATCTAGAAATTACATTTGATGAGCTATATTAAAAACTTATTCGTAAATTCTAGCATGCATTATTTTCTTTCTTTTTGTAGAGAACATGTTTCTGGCAACTCAAGGATGGTTATACAGAATTAAACATACTTAGCTGCATTTCCCTCTAGTAATATTAATTAAAAAAATCCCATGCATATCACAGTGACTTTAATTTAATAAAAGTACAGTAACAGATTAAAATCACAGATGTTGTTCATTTTTTTTCTAATTGTTTTTCTCTCGAGATTTATTTTTCTGCGTAGAATACACATTTTTAGAATTAATTTCCTGTGTCTGTCGTTGGAAATATTTCTTTCATCAGTGCGCGTTGATTTTTATTGAAAGAAATGTACTCTAAACGCATAAAGTAAAGAAAATCTTGTCGAGCAATTTATTTTCTAGAGACTTTATTACTTTTTCCCTCTTATCACGTGTTCTGGAGATAATTATAAAGCATGGTGAAAGAACAGCTGCCAAAAGTAGATCGGTATAATTATTTTGAGAAACTGGAGTTAATATTAAGCACTGTTTTAAGATTAAGTTACAGAAAGGATGAAATATATTTCAATTTACCGCTAATACAAAAATTTTGACCTTCTTTTATCTTATCAATAATTAAGGCTGCGGTGTTTTAACCCTGTTTGATTCGCTTACCTCAATGTTAACCTATGGAGAAAAATTGTCTACTATTTGCAGTTACATAAATGCTGATAATCCAATAAAAATGGTATTTTCATATAGCTTGAACTTTTCTGCACCTTGCAGAATCACATACCCACGAAGTATATTGGCTAAATACTATTTTTAACATCCATATCAGTCAACAACTAATTCTACTTCAAACTCATGAGCAGGTAAATGGTCCCATATTTTAAAAATTTTCTCTACTCCTTGACGTTAAAAAAATACTCAGTGATGAACGAATGGCATCATCTGATTTTTTCAGTCAGAAAGAGCTTTGTTGGCAAGTTTCCAGCTTACAATGGGCACTGTCACTGCTATAGTAATAAGGGGAACTGGCGTAAATTTCCTAAGTGAGCTGCACTGCTCCGATTCTAACAGAATTATGCTGATTGGTTTTGTCGTCTTCATTTTATGTTGTCTATTCCAAGAAAAATAATCCAGTACAATTCTAGGTCTTCGAAACGTGTCACGATTCATACGGATTTCATGAAATATCTTCATGCTGTAGTTTCACCGACGACCAATATATTTTTTTCTATCTGGAAAATCCCTTTTTTAATATATTTTAAAATATTTTGTTTATCTAAAATTTTAACAGTTCTTGGCCCAGGAACAAGAGGATTAAGAGACTGCCTAAACATGTCAGATATCTCAATAAATTGACGCCTCTCTTCGAAAATTATCTTGTTTTCTTATGTTACAGTGATAAATGTAATCTTTTAAATGGGGTATGGTGCCAAAAACTATATTATTTTTAAAAGAGTAATAAATGTATTTTATTTTTGAAAATGAAGAGCCGCGGTCGACTTTAGACTTTGGGGTAAATACTTTAAGTACCCTTTTATCTTAAAACGGTTTGAACTGAACCTGCTTCCAAAATACTTTGCTGAAGCCCTAGAAAAATTACTCATTAAAAAAGGTAAGATAGAAATGAGAGCTCTATATTTAAAATACATAATATATCTTGTTTAAACTGTTAAAAATTTATATAAAAAAGAAGTTAATTAATGTTATAAGTATAAATTATAATTTGTTGAGACGTGAATCATTTTTTAATTACTATAATTGACTTGCTTTTATATTTCTGTGTTTGCGGTGTAAAGGGTGTTAAGTCTAAAATGGGCTAAAAAAAATGAGTTATCAAACCAGGCATGTTTGAAAAATCAAGGGCTACTACAGGGTACAGAAATCTAAGTCCAATTCCACTCCAAAATATTTTTATTCATCAGAGAAAATTTGGAATATTAAGTCAAAAATGGGCTAAAATGAGTTATCAAACCAGGCATATTTGAAAAATTAAAGGCTACTGCAGGGTACAGAAAGCTAAGTCCAATTCCACTCCAAAATATTTTTATTCATCAGAGAAAATTTGGAATATTAAGTCAAAAATGGGCTAAAATGAGTTATCAAACCAGGCATATTTGAAAAATTAAAGGCTACTGCAGGGTACAGAAAGCTAAGTCCAATTCCACTCCTAAATATTTTTATTCGTCAGTGAAAATTTGGGATGTGTGAGACAAAACACAAACATGTTAGTTTTCAATCCCGTTTTTCTCAAAACTACGATTTTGGACTTTACACCCACCCTTTACACTACAAACACAGATTTTATATCCAAATTTAAATAAACATCTGCGTAACAGCTAAGATTGCTTAGTTTAATGGATAGAATCAATACTTGAGAAGTAGATGTTCTTTCTCCCTGTAATTTTTTTTTCAACGCGGCATACACATTGACTTTCAACATTCACCCACTACGCATTGAGATTCTGTTGCTTTCTTGTAATGGAGGCGCCGTATAACTGAACTAACATCCCCCTGGTGCCGCTTCAGTTTAGACCTAACATCCCCATGGGTGACGTCTGGTGGGCTCCTACCCTTCTCCCACCCCCATACCATATGGAGGGACTTTCCCGCGTACGGATTTAATGGACCAATACCCGGCGTAGACACGAAGGTATTTAGTGTCGCTTGCTAGGATTCGAACTGAGCACCCTCAATGCCAAATTCCGACGTGCTAACCACAAGATGCCATGGGCTTTCTCGCTATAATAGACATACACAACTATAACTCTTTCATAAACGTGTACCAAGTCAACATTATGAGTAAGTATGATCATTGTACAGAGGCTGTTCGCACATTTTTTAGACGATTTTGGAAAGCGGTAATAAAAAATCGTTTACTGCAAAAGAAATAATTGCAATTGTATTATGTTTTTAAAAGTCAAAATTATCGTCTGCGGCTTGAAAGTTTTGATTTTATTCAAAATGGCGTTTTTAACAAAGCAGTGGTTCGAAGGCTACATTTATGCTCTTTCCGAAGAGAAATATGCATACTCCGTTATCCAAAAACGATGTGAGAGTCATGGTTTTGTGATATCTAAAGCGTCGATAGGTAATATCGTCAACAAGAAAGGAAAATAATGTCAAATTGGAGCCTCAAGTGGGACAAAAATTCCAAACAAGTATCCAAGGAAAAAACGGACTTCGACTATTGCAAAGGTACGTTGTTTAATGTTAAAAGAAAATCCCCCTAGTCAAAGGACAGTTGCAAAATCATTAAAATGTTCGGTGTCCACTGTAAACAAAATGATAAACGTTGATTTAAATCTTAAGAAAGCGAAAAAACGCAATGTGCAACGTCTTCTTCCAAATCATATCGCTGAACGCAGGACACGCTGCAGAATTCTATATGAGAAACACTTATCCAAAGGAAAATGGAAAACAATTGTCATAATAGATGAATCATGGGTGTATTTAAATGATTGCAACAAAAAAAGAGCCATTTATTATCATAAAAGGGGAGAAAAAAATTTAAGTACTTGGTTCAAAGAATCGAAAGAAAGTTTTTCTAAGGGATTCATGATTGTTGCTGGTTTTTCTTATAATGGCAAGTTAAAAATAAACAGAGTGGAATAAAATGTCGAGATTAACTCCAAATACTATCAGGAACATATTTTATCGCCAATTTTTCTGAATGAAATACCATCGCTTTACCCACAGTGCCATCAATCTCTGAGACTCCATCAGGACAAAGCTAGCAGTCACACATAAAAATCCACTGTAAATTTCCTAAAAGAAATGGAACAAAAAACTGGTATCACGGCCATACCCTTCACTGATATCCCTATTAAATCTCCCAATGTATCACCTATGGATTTTTGTGCTTTCGGACTTTTAAAATCTGCATTATCCAAACGTCGTCCCAAAACCCTTACAGGACTCTGGAAAGCTGTTCAGGAGGAATGGGATAGAATACCTCTTCTGACACTTCAAAAGGCATTATTATCCTGGAAATTGCGGTGTCGAAAGATAGTTCAGAATAAGGGATGTCAAATAGAGCATTTAAAACACAAGAATTTTATGTAATTTAGTTTTGTGAATACAATATACATCGTCTAAAAAATGTGTGAACAACCTCTGTATCATATCACTTGATTTCATAAAAAAAAATCTCCTACGAAACAACCAACGTAACTTTATTTACTTCACATTGCGGAGTTTAAACGCTAATTATTACTGGAAACACGGTATGGAATTTTCCTCGAACTTTATATTCTTATAAAAAGAAGTATCATTATTGTAAATTTCATCGAAGCATAGGAAATTGGTATGTGCAAATAATGAAGGTGACTTAAGATGCAAACTTATTATTGATTTATGCAGAGTACGGTCAGTTAACGCTACAATAGGCTGCGGCGGTAGGTGGTCTATCTTAAAGGAAGGCATATTTACTTTAGAGTGCAATACAGTTAGAACAATGTAGCATTTTCCTGATAGCCATTGTTGAATACTGAGATCGTTGAATTTAATCGGTGGTGATTACGGGAATCTTCTAGACCATGAAAAATTTTCACCTCAAAACTATTCAAAACAAACTAAGCCTATTATTTTCATAGTGGAAGTTGGGAGATGAGATCCATATTCTTTCTTAATATGTCACCGCATAACTTAAAGCTATAAAATGTGAACCTCAAGCGTGTATTCACTGTAAACGTGTATGAATTTTTATTTGAACTAAATAAGGACTCTCAGTTATTCATCAGAGTTTACCAGGGTTAAGATATTGTGCGATATATATTGTTAAACCTGTTTTACATGGACATGAGAAATTTATTTGCAAAATAACATAATAAAAATACAGTTATTGTACAATGATAATACTATTAATTTTATATTCCTGTAATATATATATATATATATATATATAAGCATTAGAGGAAACCAGATAAAATCTTAGTTTTGCAGTTGGTGCAAGATGCTACTGTTCTGAGTGCCGGCAAGCAGGATTTAACATTCATGGCCTCCAGTATTCATGTTAAGCTTTATGCAGAATTGTTTTCTAATGACTTATTCACAAATGTATATATTTGAATTTCCGGAAACTATCGTAGTGTCGCAGCAATATTTTAAAATTAGAACCGGTTTTTTAAAAAATTTCAAGTTTTTGGACTTGATTATTTTCACGATATTGAAAAACCGGCCTTCCTCGTATCTCATTAGAAAATTTGATAGTGAGACAGTTTTGAAAATTTATAAAAAATCTTTCAAGAAGATTAGTTTTGAAAAGATTTTTGAAAAATTCGATGATTTATTTTTAAAAGGTTGAATCCTGATTAAAAAATATGCATACCTATTATTGAGCGATTTGAAAAACAGCATTCAAAAAAGTATCCCGTTGCATAACATGGATTTGGAAGATCTGCTAAGTCGACTGACGTGTGCCTTCGTAATATCTCAGATTAAGCTATTTGCGATGAAGAAACAAAATGCCAGACATGTAGTAGAAATTAACCCTTAAAAGCTATTACCAGAGGAAATCACTTTAAAACACAATTAGCGTGAGCTCATGTTTCACCCATTTTAGCTTTTTAGGGTAAAAAGCGTGGAACTATTGGGTTACGTAAAACTTAAAGGGAACTTGGTGAGAGTTTCAAGAGAGTTAACGAGTAGGTTGCAACACAAAGATAAGGACGATATAAGGGTCCTTGCATTTATGCTAGAGACCACGATATTTTAAGAAAATCTTAAAGGACACCATTCCTCTCAAATGCAAAAGTCGGCTCGGTCAAAAGTTGGCTCAAATGCTCGATCACTTTTTGAAGAAAATTAGTAATAATCCAATCTGCAAATCTAGTGTTTTCCATACATTTTCCTTATCCTTTAACTGCTTAATGTGATGCATTAATTTCACTGCATTAAATTCATATCGGCTGATGTATAAGCAGTTATTTTATTACTAATAAAACCTAGAAACTAACTCGTTTAATACATTATAGCAAAAATAAATTGCCTAAATACGTTATTACTAAAATAAATTGCTTTCTGTCGATTAGAAATATTAGAATTGGCTGTATATGGGACGTATCTTGTATTGTGAATCCAATATTTCAATAAAAAACATGATTTATTTGTTATATGATGCTGATTAATTGAACACTATAAAAATAAAGATTTATCACGGCATGACTGAACATATGTTTTATGGCCGTATATAAATGATGAAGGTTATAGATTTTTTCTTTCAGTGTCTCGTATTTTCCCAAAGCTAGAGGAAATTCCTTGAGCAGAAATTAATCAGCGAGCTATGATCTAACAACTATTACGTTTTACGACCTATTAAGTCTATATTAAACGTTATGAGTAAAGTCTCTGTGGATTAAAACACCAGTGATTGAGTAAATGGAATGGTTTTCCCGGTATAAAGAGAACGATTGTGTCTGTAAATAACCTAATTTTACGGTATGTATGTATATACTCTTAATCAAATTATATAATTTGCGAAGTTATATATATACTTTTTATTAAACATAAAAATTGTATTATCTCTGTAAATTCCAAATTAAAAAAAAAAATTCTTAGTATTCACTGTGAGCTTGATGTTGCTTTCCTTTCATTCAAAAAAGAAAATTATATATATAATAGCCCCTGTCTCTGTATAACACTTCCGGGCTGTACTCATCTTTCAATTGAAGCCCTCAGTAAACAAACGGCCGGTTAGGCTTAATTTAAATTTCAGATGTGGATCAGAATTTTTTCTTACCTAAAAACTAATATCTTCTCCATCAAATCACGTTTGTTCAGCCTATTTTTCTATAAAACATTCAGAATTAAAAAAATTTGGATGTTTTAGCTGTATATTTAACAGTTTTTAAAAATCTGTTTACTTTTGCGATGAATTCTGAAAGTAAACAAACTTGAATGTGAATGAATCAAGTAGCTCAAGTATTCATATCGCGTAGTGAGCTGTAAAAAACTGGATGGCAGTCTACTACTCCAATCGCATGAAAAACTAAATAAATAAAAATAATGAAAGGGTTTGCTTTTACAAGGTGTGGATTAAATGCAATATTGTTAGATAATTCGGGATATTTTTTAACTTTCATATGCTTTTCCCATTATGACGTCATTATTAGTATTATGACGTCAAAATGACGGGTTACCTTCTAGTTAAAAAATAAACACGAAATGTGGTACATCTGCATAGCGTAACGGTCACTTGTCGGTTCCTTACTTTTCATTACTTTATCGCAAGCTTAAAACGCCCTCTGAAGATCCGAAATATTAATTTTGGGGTGAATGTTTTCAGTGTGCCAGGAAAAATTTCTTTTCAGGTGTTTATGAGAAAGAATCAACTCATTTTCCCCCAAAAACAACTTTATCATTAGAAATTATTATTGTTATTTTGAATGAGGTAGGTATTTGTCTATGACGGTAGGTATTTCCTAACATTGTCCAATGAAGATCCGCGAAGTTTTGTTGGCTACTTTATTGTGGGAGCTCCATACAGGTGAGCCAGCATTTCTCCCTATGAGGGGAAGACAGTAGTATAAAAATGAGAGTTCCGCAACAGGAGCAGGAGCAAGAAGGGGGAGGGGCTTAATGTGGGCGGAGCTAACTGAGTGACGTGGACCAATCAGAGTGCAGCTGGCCACCTGGCGGTCGATTTGGACCAATCAGGAGAGGGCAGCGCTGCTATCGCCCCCTAGCGGGAAAGAGTGGAACCTTGTAGTTCAGCAGAATCTTGGAGTGAGTAGGTGCTCTGCGGAGCGCCACCTATCGGTTAAATAGGGAACTAAATTTTTGGGACTTAGAAATTTTTTTAAAAGTATTTTCCATGGGAATTGAACCCGTTAAGGAAATATTACCTGACCACTTTTAGCGTCGTAATGCCGTTACGCTATGGATCATCGGAAGTTCAGTGAATTATATTCTATAACAGAGAGAATATTTTTATGAATTTACTAGAATTAATTATCAAAAATAAATATAACGTCATCTATTGTTTAAAAATGAAACTTAGAAAATTTAATACAAGGTTTTGAGTATATTTTTCAAAACTTTAAATATTTTTAGTCGACTTCTAACTAAAAATATATTATCAACTTAGTAGTTAAAAAAATGGCTTATTTTCAAGACTTTAAAATTGTTTTGCTATGTTTTTTAACGTGATATATAATTTTACATAGATACATTTGCTAAATAATACAAAATAATAATAAATTTGTACATAGATAGGCTAAAACGAATATTTTTTCTTTTACTTTAAATTTTTTTATTAGGTTTTTAAACTTAAAACATATTATCAACTTAATAGTTTGGAAAAAGTATTTATTACAGAACATTCCATACTAGTATGAAAAAAAATGAGAAATATTATTTGAACTTTGAAAAAAACATTCCATGAAAGCTAACAAGGGATATTTTTACACATGAAATTATTTACGACAACCGTTAAGTTTAAATTATCTTTAATTTTTCTTAAGAATATTACTTTGCAGTATAATATAATTTAGATAGAGCTTTGAAACCATTGTAACATTTAGTATAGAAAAAATTATTATTTGATCTTACCTTGAAAAACATTCCATAAAAGCTAACAAGGGATATTTTTACACATGAAATTATTTACGACAAGCGTTAAGTTTAAAATATCTTTAATTTTTCTTAAGAATATTACTTTGCAGTATAATATAATTTAGATAGAGCTTTGAAACCATTGTAACATTTAGTATAGAAAAAATTATTATTTGATCTTTCCTTGAAAAACATTCCATGAAAGCTAACAAGGGATATTTTTAGACATGAAATTATTTACGACAAGCGTTAAGTTTAAAATATCTTTAATTTTTCTTAAGAATATTACTTTGCAGTATAATATAATTTAGATAGAGCTTTGAAACCATTGTAACATTTAGTATAGAAAAAATTATTATTTGATCTTACCTTGAAAAACATTCCATGAAAGCTAACAAGGGATATTTTTGGACATGAAATTATTTACGACAAGCGTTAAGTTTAAAATATCTTTAATTTTTCTTAAGAATAATACTTTGCACTATAATATAATTTAGATAGAGCTTTGAAACCATTGTAACATTTAGTATAGAAAAAATTATTATTTGATCTTACCTTGAAAAACATTCCATGAAAGCTAACAAGGGATATTTTTAGACATGAAATTATTTACGACAAGCGTTAAGTTTAAAATATCTTTAATTTTCATGCTAATATCAATTTTAAGTATAATATAATTTAGATATATCTTTAAACCCATTTAAACATAACTTGAAGACTTTAAATTATACAATTACCATCTAGAACCTGAAACTTAAAAATATATGCGTCAATTTGATTATCTTTATACAGTTTATGTACTGTTTTAAATGTATTTTTTAAACCTTAAATGCTTTTAACAGATAAACAAAACTTGAAAACCATAAAGTAAAGGCGTACTTAATGCATTGAGAAATCTAAAACCTATATCTTACTTTGACTATAGCGTATGCTTTCTTCTAATGCATATACTAAAATGTCATACTAAAATTAAAAAACATTTTATAGAGATAAAGACTTTTGATAGCGTTTAAACATATAATGACTTTGTTATCTTTAAACCCATTTAAACATAACTTGAAGACTTTAAATTATACAATTACCATCTAGAACCTGAAACTTAAAAATGTATGCGTCAATTTGATTATCTTTATACAGTTTATGTACTGTTTTAAATGTATTTTTTAAACCTTAAATGCTTTTAACAGATAAACAAAACTTGAAAACCATAAAGTAAAGGCGTACTTAATGCATTGAGAAATCTAAAACCTATATCTTACTTTGACTAAAGCATATGCTTTCTTCTAATGCATATACTAAAATGTCATACTAAAATTAAAATTTTTTTTATAGAGATAAAGACTTTTGATAGCGTTTAAACATATAATAACTTTGTTATCTTTAAACCCATTTAAACATAACTTGAAGACTTTAAATTATGCAATTACCATCTAGAACCTGAAACTTAAAAATGTATGCGTCAATTTGATCATGTTTATATAGTTTATGTACAGTTTTGAATGTATTTCGAACCTTAAACGTTTTTTCAACTTTGAAACTATATTATAAGTTAAGACGCTTACTAAAATTAAAAACATTTTATAGAGGTAAAGACTTGAAAGATAAAATTTACAAGTTTTAATCCTAAATATTATATCTTATCCAGAAATGTAGACTATTAATATATGATTTTAAACCTAACATGCTTTCAACGATTACCTAAATTGCGATATAATGTTAAATTCCACAGATATTAGTCTATTAGTAGTAAGCATTTCATTAAAGGTTAATAGAAGTATTTAGTCTTCTAATATATCCTCATAAAAATATTTATGAAACATTTTCAAGTTGAACTTAGCGAAAAATTCACTGCTGTTATAGACACATGTGCAATAATTTTGTACAATTCAGCATATTTTTAACATTGATGTTGAAAATAGCAGCTTTGCCCACTGCACGATATATTTCATTCTCGCTTGTGGATAAGCAACTATGCTGGCGCTGTGATAGATGGTCAATTTCGCATCCATGACATTCAAATAATTCACTGCATGCACGTATTAAACTTGTTTTTAAGACTTTGAAATAATTTTCTTTTGCAGCAAATAAGTCGCAATGATTTTTTACAACATGGTCCATTTTTATAAACTTTGTATTGTAGCATATTAGGAATGCTTTCACACAACGAACTGTTTTCAACACAACTTATAATATCGTCAGGATATTCTTCCATTTTCAATATCTGCTCTCTATTTAATTTAATAGACCAGGTTTTTAATTTGTAACCAACTCCGTTTTCATTAGCAAACATTTGTTGTAAGCAACATTGTTCGCCGACGTTTACACCTATTAGCTGGTTGTTACCCCATTTAAACATAACTTGAAGACTTTAAATTATACAATTACCATCTAGAACCTGAAACTTAAAAATGTATGCGTCAATTTGATTATCTTTATACAGTTTATGTACTGTTTTAAATGTATTTTTTAAACCTTAAATGCTTTTAACAGATAAACAAAACTTGAAAACCATAAAGTAAAGGCGTACTTAATGCATTGAGAAATCTAAAACCTATATCTTACTTTGACTAAAGCATATGCTTTCTTCTAATGCATATACTAAAATGTCATACTAAAATTAAAATTTTTTTATAGAGATAAAGACTTTTGATAGCGTTTAAACATATAATAACTTTGTTATCTTTAAACCCATTTAAACATAACTTGAAGACTTTAAATTATGCAATTACCATCTAGAACCTGAAACTTAAAAATGTATGCGTCAATTTGATCATGTTTATATAGTTTATGTACAGTTTTGAATGTATTTCGAACCTTAAACGTTTTTTCAACTTTGAAACTATATTATAAGTTAAGACGCTTACTAAAATTAAAAACATTTTATAGAGGTAAAGACTTGAAAGATAAAATTTACAAGTTTTAATCCTAAATATTATATCTTATCCAGAAATGTAGACTATTAATATATGATTTTAAACCTAACATGCTTTCAACGATTACCTAAATTGCGATATAATGTTAAATTCCACAGATATTAGTCTATTAGTAGTAAGCATTTCATTAAAGGTTAATAGAAGTATTTAATAAAGTTTTAATATTAAATGAACATCAAACATATATTAACTTAGATGTTTTAACCCCAAACAGTAATTATTAAAAATAATTATAAAATATATGATTCAAAACTTTGAAACATACTATTATATATGCAATAGAAGATGTTAAATTTGTATTGAACTTAAATTATAAGATTGTTTCTACCATCATCGCTTGATATATTACATTACAGTTTTAAATATTCTGCAAACGCTATGAAACATTTTGTATAGAAAATAATTACCATTTGATCTTACCTTTAAAATCTATAGTTTATGCACTTAATTCATATAATTTTTTACAAAAACAAGCTTTTACTGCATAAAAAGATATTACATTTCGTTTGAAAATCTAGCAAGCGACTAAGTTTTCTCCCCCCCAAAAAAATCAACCTCACAAGATAAGTCTAATCATTTAAGATAATGCATATCTACTACTAGTCACATATTTTAAAAAACATATTTTTTATAAATACTTTTAAAAATTATTTTCTAAAAAAGGTTTTAAATTAATACTTTCAAAATTATTATTCTAAAAAATATTACACACATAAATAAATGCAATAATTCATCTTTAAATACTATATATAGAACATGGGAAAAAAGTACTTACAATTTAATCTTCTAATATATCTTCGTCAAAATATTTATGAAATATTTTAATGTTGTCGCTAGCGAGAAAATTCACTCTCATTGTACGCACATATACAGTAATTTCCAATAATTTCATTTAAAGTCCTTTTAATATTTATATTAAATATAGCTGCTTTTCCCACAGCTAGATATTTTTCATTATCACTTGTGCTTAAGCAGCTATGTTGACGTTGTGAAGGATGGTCAAATTCACAGCCTCGTCATTCATACAACTCACTGCATGTAATCATCACACTTTGTTTTATAACTTTGAAGAAATTTATCCGTGCTGTGGGAGAATCACAATGCTCTTTCACACAAGGCCCGTTTCTGTATACCCTATATTGTAACATGTTAGGGATGGTTTGAGTCAACAATGTCTTCTCTACACAGTCTATAATATCTGACGAATATTCTTGCAGTTTGTTGATTTGTTCCCGATTTAATTTTATACAAGAGTTTTTCAATCTGAAAACATTGTTCTCGTTTTTTGAATAGTTGTTGCAACACACACTGTTCAGCGTTGTAAATCCCCACTAATTGATTATTAGCAACGAATGACTTTGTATTGTAAATTAATTGAAGTTGGGATATTTTCCACATAAAATCCCAAAATGTTGAGATGGTCGCCATTATACCGTTCTGAGTCGGTATACTGCTGTTATATTCACTAAATTCACGAATATGTACCCTTAGGCCTTTATGATCTTGATATATTAAAACGAAGACATTATATTCAATATTCCATGATGAAATTAATACTGGGCTGTTGCGATTTCTATAGTAATTCTCCATCCAGTCGTTTTCTAGTATCTCATCAGTAGAAACATTGGATGAAGTTGAGGGGCCTGCAGAAACATTCCAATATGCAGATGTAGAGGTTGACGGATTCATTGTAGAAGGACCCGCAAGCTACAAAACATTTAAAGAGTCTTCGAAGGACGGAGCGTTAAATTCTGGCATATTCATTTTTTAAAATATTTACTAAAATAGAATTATACTACTACGATCTGTTGCTACCAACTAAACGTTTCGAATGAAAGTGAAATTCTACATAGAGCGTTTGGTGTTTCAACATGTTATCTTTAGCCCCACAAAGGGGAGATAACAGTCCCTTCTGCTATTGCATAGGGTGGGTTGAAATCCGTCTTAAAGAGACATCATCTCGCCCTGCTATCTAGATAAAAATTGATAATAAGAATTTAGTCTCGCAAAAGTTGCACATTTTAGGGGAAATATTTGCAGGTAATAGCTTTTAAAGATCCCCTTTTTTAAGATAAAGTGTTCTAAAGCAATTCATTCAGATAAGTACACCATTGCCGTTCTTTAAAACTGAAATTTTCGAATCGTTTCGTGATTCTTTTAAAAACTCAATGAATATTTTCCCCTATTTTTAGAGGAGGTAAAAAAAATAACTTCTACTTTCACTGAGATAAGCTGTAAATACCTATAGCAAAGAAGAATTAGGGTATTGTGAAAGGAATTCTCGCTTTACACAGTTCATAAATTAATTTTTTTTTTAGTTTCGATTGACAAAATATGTCTTCTAACATGGAAAATCAAGATTCAACTCCTGATAATATCCCCGTAAGTATTCTATGATTAATAATATTTTTAAACTTTTTTATTTTTAGAAATATAGTGATATATTTTTAACTTTCATGAATAGGAACTTATTATATATTTTAAATGTTAACTTAGTATATTTTTTTAATAGATAATAAACGAAACTTATAGTATACACTTAATGAATAACCAATTTTATTTAAAAAGTTTATTTTATAATTGTTTTATTTATTTATTTTTTTATTTATTTTTCAAATGTGTGTAATATTTTTTAGAATAATAATTTTGAAAGTATTAATTTAAAACCTTTTTTAGAAAATAATTTTTAAAAGTATTTATAAAAAATATGTTTTTTAAAATATGTGACTAGTAGTAGATATGCATTATCTTAAATGATTAGACTTATCTTGTGAGGTTGATTTTTTTGGGGGGGAGAAAACTTAGTCGCTTGCTAGATTTTCAAACGAAATGTAATATCTTTTTATGCAGTAAAAGCTTGTTTTTGTAAAAAATTATATGAATTAAGTGCATAAACTATAGATTTTAAAGGTAAGATCAAATGGTAATTATTTTCTATACAAAATGTTTCATAGCGTTTGCAGAATATTTAAAACTGTAATGTAATATATCAAGCGATGATGGTAGAAACAATCTTATAATTTAAGTTCAATACAAATTTAACATCTTCTATTGCATATATAATAGTATGTTTCAAAGTTTTGAATCATATATTTTATAATTATTTTTAATAATTACTGTTTGGGGTTAAAACATCTAAGTTAATATATGTTTGATGTTCATTTAATATTAAAACTTTATTAAATACTTCTATTAACCTTTAATGAAATGCTTACTACTAATAGACTAATATCTGTGGAATTTAACATTATATCGCAATTTAGGTAATCGTTGAAAGCATGTTAGGTTTAAAATCATATATTAATAGTCTACATTTCTGGATAAGATATAATATTTAGGATTAAAACTTGTAAATTTTATCTTTCAAGTCTTTACCTCTATAAAATGTTTTTAATTTTAGTAAGCGTCTTAACTTATAATATAGTTTCAAAGTTGAAAAAACGTTTAAGGTTCGAAATACATTCAAAACTGTACATAAACTATATAAACATGATCAAATTGACGCATACATTTTTAAGTTTCAGGTTCTAGATGGTAATTGCATAATTTAAAGTCTTCAAGTTATGTTTAAATGGGTTTAAAGATAACAAAGTTATTATATGTTTAAACGCTATCAAAAGTCTTTATCTCTATAAAAAAATTTTTAATTTTAGTATGACATTTTAGTATATGCATTAGAAGAAAGCATATGCTTTAGTCAAAGTAAGATATAGGTTTTAGATTTCTCAATGCATTAAGTACGCCTTTACTTTATGGTTTTCAAGTTTTGTTTATCTGTTAAAAGCATTTAAGGTTTAAAAAATACATTTAAAACAGTACATAAACTGTATAAAGATAATCAAATTGACGCATACATTTTTAAGTTTCAGGTTCTAGATGGTAATTGTATAATTTAAAGTCTTCAAGTTATGTTTAAATGGGGTAACAACCAGCTAATAGGTGTAAACGTCGGCGAACAATGTTGCTTACAACAAATGTTTGCTAATGAAAACGGAGTTGGTTACAAATTAAAAACCTGGTCTATTAAATTAAATAGAGAGCAGATATTGAAAATGGAAGAATATCCTGACGATATTATAAGTTGTGTTGAAAACAGTTCGTTGTGTGAAAGCATTCCTAATATGCTACAATACAAAGTTTATAAAAATGGACCATGTTGTAAAAAATCATTGCGACTTATTTGCTGCAAAAGAAAATTATTTCAAAGTCTTAAAAACAAGTTTAATACGTGCATGCAGTGAATTATTTGAATGTCATGGATGCGAAATTGACCATCTATCACAGCGCCAGCATAGTTGCTTATCCACAAGCGAGAATGAAATATATCGTGCAGTGGGCAAAGCTGCTATTTTCAACATCAATGTTAAAAATATGCTGAATTGTACAAAATTATTGCACATGTGTCTATAACAGCAGTGAATTTTTCGCTAAGTTCAACTTGAAAATGTTTCATAAATATTTTTATGAGGATATATTAGAAGACTAAATACTTCTATTAACCTTTAATGAAATGCTTACTACTAATAGACTAATATCTGTGGAATTTAACATTATATCGCAATTTAGGTAATCGTTGAAAGCATGTTAGGTTTAAAATCATATATTAATAGTCTACATTTCTGGATAAGATATAATATTTAGGATTAAAACTTGTAAATTTTA
Source organism: Dolomedes plantarius (assembly GCA_907164885.2). Lineage (NCBI taxonomy): Eukaryota > Metazoa > Arthropoda > Arachnida > Araneae > Dolomedidae > Dolomedes > Dolomedes plantarius. The sequence goes on along the minus strand of OU015493.1, from coordinate 88,286,316 downwards.
TCTTTCAAGTCTTTACCTCTATAAAATGTTTTTAATTTTAGTAAGCGTCTTAACTTATAATATAGTTTCAAAGTTGAAAAAACGTTTAAGGTTCGAAATACATTCAAAACTGTACATAAACTATATAAACATGATCAAATTGACGCATACATTTTTAAGTTTCAGGTTCTAGATGGTAATTGCATAATTTAAAGTCTTCAAGTTATGTTTAAATGGGTTTAAAGATAACAAAGTTATTATATGTTTAAACGCTATCAAAAGTCTTTATCTCTATAAAAAAAATTTTAATTTTAGTATGACATTTTAGTATATGCATTAGAAGAAAGCATATGCTTTAGTCAAAGTAAGATATAGGTTTTAGATTTCTCAATGCATTAAGTACGCCTTTACTTTATGGTTTTCAAGTTTTGTTTATCTGTTAAAAGCATTTAAGGTTTAAAAAATACATTTAAAACAGTACATAAACTGTATAAAGATAATCAAATTGACGCATACATTTTTAAGTTTCAGGTTCTAGATGGTAATTGTATAATTTAAAGTCTTCAAGTTATGTTTAAATGGGTTTAAAGATAACAAAGTCATTATATGTTTAAACGCTATCAAAAGTCTTTATCTCTATAAAATGTTTTTTAATTTTAGTATGACATTTTAGTATATGCATTAGAAGAAAGCATACGCTATAGTCAAAGTAAGATATAGGTTTTAGATTTCTCAATGCATTAAATACGCCTTTACTTTATGGTTTTCAAGTTTTGTTTATCTGTTAAAAGCATTTAAGGTTTAAAAAATACATTTAAAACAGTACATAAACTGTATAAAGATAATCAAATTGACGCATATATTTTTAAGTTTCAGGTTCTAGATGGTAATTGTATAATTTAAAGTATTCAAGTTATGTTTAAATGGGTTTAAAGATATATCTAAATTATATTATACTTAAAATTGATATTAGCATGAAAATTAAAGATATTTTAAACTTAACGCTTGTCGTAAATAATTTCATGTCTAAAAATATCCCTTGTTAGCTTTCATGGAATGTTTTTCAAGGTAAGATCAAATAATAATTTTTTCTATACTAAATGTTACAATGGTTTCAAAGCTCTATCTAAATTATATTATAGTGCAAAGTATTATTCTTAAGAAAAATTAAAGATATTTTAAACTTAACGCTTGTCGTAAATAATTTCATGTCCAAAAATATCCCTTGTTAGCTTTCATGGAATGTTTTTCAAGGTAAGATCAAATAATAATTTTTTCTATACTAAATGTTACAATGGTTTCAAAGCTCTATCTAAATTATATTATACTGCAAAGTAATATTCTTAAGAAAAATTAAAGATATTTTAAACTTAACGCTTGTCGTAAATAATTTCATGTCTAAAAATATCCCTTGTTAGCTTTCATGGAATGTTTTTCAAGGAAAGATCAAATAATAATTTTTTCTATACTAAATGTTACAATGGTTTCAAAGCTCTATCTAAATTATATTATACTGCAAAGTAATATTCTTAAGAAAAATTAAAGATATTTTAAACTTAACGCTTGTCGTAAATAATTTCATGTGTAAAAATATCCCTTGTTAGCTTTTATGGAATGTTTTTCAAGGTAAGATCAAATAATAATTTTTTCTATACTAAATGTTACAATGGTTTCAAAGCTCTATCTAAATTATATTATACTGCAAAGTAATATTCTTAAGAAAAATTAAAGATATTTTAAACTTAACGGTTGTCGTAAATAATTTCATGTGTAAAAATATCCCTTGTTAGCTTTCATGGAATGTTTTTTTCAAAGTTCAAATAATATTTCTCATTTTTTTTCATACTAGTATGGAATGTTCTGTAATAAATACTTTTTTCCAAACTATTAAGTTGATAATATGTTTTAAGTTTAAAAACCTAATAAAAAAATTTAAAGTAAAAGAAAAAAATATTCGTTTTAGCCTATCTATGTACAAATTTATTATTATTTTGTATTATTTAGCAAATGTATCTATGTAAAATTATATATCACGTTAAAAAACATAGCAAAACAATTTTAAAGTCCTGAAAATAAGCCATTTTTTTAACTACTAAGTTGATAATATATTTTTAGTTAAGTCGACTAAAAATATTTAAAGTTTTGAAAAATATACTCAAAACCTTGTATTAAATTTTCTAAGTTTCATTTTTAAACAATAGATGACGTTATATTTATTTTTGATAATTAATTCTAGTAAATTCATAAAAATATTCTCTCTGTTATAGAATATAATTCACTGAACTTCCGATGATCCATAGCGTAACGGCATTACGACGCTAAAAGTGGTCAGGTAATATTTCCTTAACGGGTTCAATTCCCATGGAAAATACTTTTAAAAAAATTTCTAAGTCCCAAAAATTTAGTTCCCTATTTAACCGATAGATGGCGCTCCGCAGAGCACCTACTCACTCCAAGATTCTGCTGAAATACAAGGTTCCACTCTTTCCCGCTAGGGGGCGATAGCAGCGCTGCCCTCTCCTGATTGGTCCAAATCGACCGCCAGGTGGCCAGCTGCACTCTGATTGGTCCACGTCACTCAGTTAGCTCCGCCACTTTAAGCCCCTCCCCCTTCTTGCTCCTGCTCCTGTTGCGGAACTCTCATTTTTATACTACTGAAGACACGGAAACAACGAAGCCTTATTCGGGATTTGAACCCAAGCCCCATGCCAGTTCAGAACGCTAACCAGTATACTATGCAGTGGGATTTACATTGGAAATAGCATTGAGGAAACTAGCAGGTTGAATCTTCAGCGACGCAGCATCTCAAGTGATGATAATTGAATGATCTCTTCATGCTTTAAAATAATTGTAGGTTGTACTGCAGTAACTTAAGGCTGCTATGTAATGAGAAAAAAATTGTATTTTCCTTTTCCTCTTCTTGCAGACTCTTGTGGTGGGAGGAGTCCAGTTGACAGTTCGAGAATTCCACCACACTTAGGATTGACATTTTGAAGGATTGTAATGGCTCTCTGTCTATAAGGGGGGGGGGGGGTTAAGCGCTGCCCCCCCCAATTTAAAAAAAATATTTTTGTCAACTATTTACAGCTACATAAATGCTGATAATCAAATAAAATTGGTATTGTCAGATAGCCTGAAATTTTCTGCAAAGCGCTACAGGATTCGTTTTATAAATTTCGTCCACTGAAGGAATTTATGAGCGTTTAAAACACACTATACCAGATTTCTCCTCGAATAATTTAAATTTTAAAATATTAATTGCATTTTAAAACAAAAAACTAAAAATTTACACAAATGTAAAATTTTTTCTCTATGACGGAGCACAAATTTTTCAAAAAAATCTTTGAATCCAAGTCCGCAATCCGTGGACAAATTTTCTCCATAGGTTAACATTGAGGTGAGCGAATCCAATGGGGTTAGTACATAGCAGCCTTAAACATCAAGGCTCGAGGAAGGTGGAAGATCTACAGTTATGATTCTGTATTACAGGAATATTTTGGATAATTCATCATGAAACCGATTTTCATCGCTAACGAATTTTGAGCCTCAGTACCGAAGGGCAGCTTTCCCGGGGCATCTACCTCCTTTTAGACTAGATTAAACCCCGTATCTTTGTGGGTTTCGTTACTGATATAATCGTTATTTGGATTAGTGGTGTAACTTTACAGAGCACCTGTCTGGCAACAGGAGTTTTGGGGGTTCGGTTTCCTCAGCCGGATGGTATTAGGGAGAGGATAAGGTGTAACGAAACGTGAGAGCATAGGTCGTACAGAGACAATTAAGTGATTTCGAATGAGGATCAAAGATTCGTGGTCTGTTTCTCAGGTAGGTCCAGTCTCTATTGAATGTGGTTTCTCTTCAGAGATGGCTGCAACATAGCTTGTTAGACTAATGGTAAAAGTTAGAGAAGATAATGGTAAATACAAGATATTTCTCAACCGACGAAGAATATTTAAAAATGAAGTGAAAATAGGATGAAATATTAAGAAGCAAGGCAGTGTTTGCTAGAATATCGTCGCGAGAGTTTCAGACCCGTACATTTAAATCCTCCGGGCGATTTTGTGCTTTTGAAGTATCTTTCGCATTAGTGAATGAAATTCACTTTAAAAGCATTTTGAATTTCTTCCGTTGTATTGTAGATTTTAAATATGTAGTGCTTTTTTTTAAAAAAAAAACTTAATTATCGATATTCACCTGTCCATATATGGTTCTAACCTTATTGAATTCTGTAATATACCAGACACTAATTAAAAGTCTGAATTGCAGGGAGCGTATTTCGTGGGGAACTTTAAATTTCAAAATATTGAACTCTAATTCCTGCACTCTGTTTCCACTAATATGAGTGATACGAAAAGAAAATGAAGGAAATTTTATTAATAATATTGTCTTAATGATAGTAGTTACTGACATCGTCCCTTCTAACTTTAAAAGCACGGACTCGAACGAACCTTGTACAATGAAAGATAATGCTATATTCATGTCTTATAGAGGAAAAGTATTCATCGAGTACTTAAATGTAATATACTTTACACTGTACTAAGTACCAAAGAAACTGTTACCTACGTACTCTCTTACCATGTTCAAAACTTTAGAAAACCCTTTGTTATACATTGTGTTCCCTCTCATAATGCTGAACTCATATCTCGTAATCCTTTCGTAATCTCTTACCCTCTCATATCCTGTTTCAAAAGCGAAGTAAGTATTAATGCCCATATGGTGGTGTTGTATTTGTAGTGATTTTTAAACCCAGTAACCAAGGGACTGCAGCAAGTATGATTAAAGTGAGTTCAGATGCCTGTCTGGAAATTCCGTAATCTTTCAGATTCTGATGTCTAAACCACTACGGATAAGAAGTTTATTAAGAATACCACTAGCGTAGACAGGATTTATTTCGGTGGATAGGGAGTTATACTTCATACATATACCCAAACTAGTGATAAAAACAAAATTTTGAGTGTTTTACTGACGATAAATATATACACAGCTTTGGGACTTAGAGGGAGGTTTACAACCAAATATCCCCCTTGCTTCTTTACTGGAAGTACTTACGGACAAATTTAATATATTTTCTGTGTGAACAAGAACTATGACTTAAATAAAGCGTTAAAAGAAAAAAAATGTAAAGTACTCTCTTCTAACGAAACTACCGCGGGTTATTAACGTAGGATTACTTATTGTTGCTTACCTCTTTTGTATGTATGTGTTATGTATATATGTATCTATAGATATGTACGTATGCATATATATATATATATATATATATATATATATATATATATATATATATATATATATATATATATATATATGTATGTCAAAATTTTAGCGCATTTTGGTACTTTTCTGTTTAACTGTTTATTACTTGTCCAAGCGATACAGACTGGGTTTGGCACGCTGCAAAAATTATAACTCGCGAGGTACGGACGGACGGTTTTAGAGTTTGAAATTTTGTTTTCCGGAGGACAGTTATGGAAGAACGTAATCCTACGTTAAAAAAGGTGAAAAAGTTCGGAAGTTAAAGGCAAAAAAGTGTGTTTTAGGAAAGTTTTAACCATACGATTTGAAAATTATGATAATTAATACTATATATTTTCGTTTTTCTGTTACTTCAAAATTCTTCGTTGAAAGTACAATTATGGAATATTAAATAAATATATACAATGGTTGTATGGACTTTAAAACTTGTCACCATATGGGAGGGGGTGGGGATGAGGCTTTGACCCAATAAGTAGAAGCAAGACGCCACTTGTTTGGTGGCATTCGCCATATAAGAATGATTTCTCTTTTGAACAGAGTTCTAAACAGTGAAATTTACAGTAAAATGTGTTTTTACTATAAATAGCGTTTCTTACGCTTTTGCACATGTGCGAACCCTTCCCCACTAGGATAAGATCAGGCTAGGATAACAAATATGTATGAAAATAGGTCTTCTTTTTCTGTACAGTTGTTTAATTTGTAGCATTTTAAATTCATACCGTTGAATTGTAGATTTTAAATAGCCTGGTTATCAAAAATTAAGGAAAAGTCAGAAAAATAGCGAATACTGTAAAAGTTACGCGTAGAATTTAATGAAACTTATACACATTATACAACACATAGGTAGGTATAAAATAGCATAAAAAGAAATCGCCAGACAATTATGGTGTTATAGAAACTAGCATATATAGACAATGAACAAATCAGATGTGTCAGTTTGGTATAGGAAAATTACCCTTAATATGACGTATGATTCCCCCGAGAAGCAACACAGCACATACAGCGATGTGGGATGCTGTCAATTATGCGGTCTATGAGTTATGTGGTCTATGAGTGAGAGCCATTGCTCTCGCAAAACAGTTGAAAGCATGGCTAGGGACCTAGGAGGAGGATTGAGAGCAGCTATACATCGTCCTAAAGCGTCCCAAACATGCTCGATAGGATTCGGGTCCGGTGATCGAGCTTGTGCCATTTTATGCGCTGAATTGTTTCCCGCTCAAGGCAAGCATCCACGATGCGAGCATTGTGCGGTCTTGCGTTATCGTCCTGTAGCACGAAAACATCACCTATTGCCCCGGCATAAGGGCGCACATAAGCATCAAGGATGTCATCCCTATAGATGTGAGCATTCACATTTCCACGGGGAAAGACATGGAGGTGTGTGCGTCCACCCAAAGAGATACCACCTCAAACACAGACACTGCCTGATCCGTATGCATCTCTTTCACGGATGTGTGATGGATGAAAACGAGTTCCATGTTCTCTCCAAATCCAATTACGCCTACTATCGCTTTGGAGGATAAACCTGAACTCATCCGTAAAGAGAACAGCCCTCCATTGATTACGCGTTTAGTGGATATATTGACGTGCCCAATGCAAATGTTCCCGCCTATGGCGTGATGTGAGCGGGACGCAAATGGCTGGTCATCTCGCAACCACCTTCGTGAAGCCTTCTACACACGGTTGACGTTGATACCAACCTTCCGGAGCTTGCAGCGAGAGAGAGAGTCTGAGTTCAGATGGAGTTGCGGTTCTATTCCTTCGTGCGCATAATGACAAATATCGGTCATCGACACTCGCCGTAGCGTATGGCCGTCCTTGGCTGAACCTCTTGGATTCCGAATCCGTGGTTAGAAATTATTTTCAAAGTCTATGAACCACAGACGGACTCACATTTAGCCATCTGGTCACTTCTGTCTGACTTTGTCCTGCCTCTAGTCTCCCGATAGCTCGACATCGCAGGTCTTCGGTGAAATGATGCCTGGAGATCATCGTTACAATTTGGCTATTCCAGATATCTAATCTCAGCCTCGCAGCTGCAATTGCCACCTTTCTCTGAGACATGCACTTTTATGCTCCTCACAAATGACGTACTCCGACTGCAGCGCCACTATTTTTCATAATGTAGTATTGTTCAGCACCTTTTACTTAACAACATATTTAAATTTTAAACAGATTGGCCTAGTTTTGAACGTGTTATCCCTCTTTTTGTGATTTTCCTTAATTTTTGATACCTAGTGTATGTGGTGTTTTTTTAAAACTTAATTATCGACATTCATCTGCTTATATATGGTTCTAATCTCATTAAATTCAGTAAAATGATATGACACTGATTAAAATATGGATCACTGGGGAAGTAATTCGTGGTAAACTTAATTCAAAATATTAAATTCTAATTCCCGGGCCCTGTTTTCACTAATATGGGAGGTGCAAAAAGAAAATAACGGAAATTTTAATAATAATAATATTGTCTTAATGATGCTAGTTACTGACACTGCAACTCCTTACTTGGCATTTAGAGTTTTAAAACTGTCTATTTGAATATATCGCTTTGTCTTCTGAAAACTACAGTAAGATTACTTTGTGACTGCAGGAGTAACTTTGTGACACATCGTAATTTTTTCGTATTTCGGATCTTGCGCTGCGTCCGTGATACCGGGTAGGCAAAGAACAGCGGCAACAGCTTGTCCGACATACAGAGACACCTAGTGACTAGTGTCCGAAGCTTCTGCGCGCCATTTGTCTTCGCTGGCCAGTGTATTGTTCAAACCTGTTGTTAAGCTATTGACTCAAACTTCGGAAACTTTGTGTGCTGAAGGCTAACACAGTATACAACCAACTACCCCAGGTAATTATTTTTTATTGTCAACATGTTGGTTAGATTGGGGAGCAATATAACTTTTGTGTAGTAATATTTCCGATAGATATGAGAACATAACCTAAATATCGAAAGGTGACGGGGTTACTTTGTGACGCATTGACACTGTCACAAAATAACCCACAAAATCGACCTACCTCCTCCAGCCGCTCGATGTTGCATTTTTCCGTCCCCTAAAATACCACTGGAGAGAAAGAAGTATTGACTATCTGGAAAAAATCTACCCGAAGGAGCAGAATGTGCCGAAAGACGAATTTCCTCATCTTCTCAAAGAACTGATGGCTGCCCTGGGCTCAGGGGTCTCTTTGATGTCAAAGATATAGATAAAGCTATCCAATATTTGTAATAGGTATATATAATTGTGTATCAAGCTTTTTATAAACGTTTTACTGTCTAACTTTGTGTCAAGTAATTTTTACTCTTGGATTTCAAGGTGAAAACACAGATGTCACAAAATAGCCCCACTCGGCGGGGCAACTTTGTGACACATTTGAATTTGAATTTCTCAATTGTAATTAAAGATCTAGGTTAGCGCAATGCATTACTACGCAAGGAAAGGGTGTAACAATGTTTTGCAATTATTCGTTTTGGGCTGCTTTTAAAACTGATCGGCTGGCACAGGAAACAATTTAAAATCTGTCACACAGTAACCCCATTTTACGGTATTTAAAAAGTATAAGAGTGGACACAAAGTCCCACATAAATCGCATTTCTCCAAAAATAATATGATTCAAATAGCTATATAATTCAGGTAATTAAGTTAATAATAATTAATATAATCGCTAATTTATCTACATTAACATTAATCATATAATTAATAATAATTTATATAATTGCTAATTTATCTAAATTAATATTAATTATATAAGTAATAATAATCAATATAATTCAGAGCTATATAATTAAAATCTTTCACAAAAAGATTTGAAGTATATAGCGCTGATAAAAAATGACTGTAATGAACTTTATATAATTTTGTCACACATTCAAACTTTTAAGAACCCTGTTAAATTACGACTTTCCACTTATTCAACAAGTTTCTAATCACCGACGAATTCCCCTTCCTTACCCACGCTGGAGATATCAACAGTAATTTTCGAAGCGATGGTCATAGTAACTAATTTCAATAAGTCTTTTCGAAAATATAACATAAATAATTGATATCAATGTACTTTTTTCAGGAAATTCAGGAAATGTTCTCAGGCACTTAAAAAATTTTATTAAACTAGGCGAGAAAGTTTCGGCGAATATATTAGATGCATGTTTTGTCAACATTTCAATGATTAAACAAAACATATCACACTCAGTTGCATCAGTTCACGGTTTTTACTTATTATTATTATTCTGCCAATATAGCTGGAAATATAACAATATTTATCACCATCGCCATTGGATGTGGGATTTATACCTATGTTTAAATAATGATGTCCAGGATGATTTTTCTGCGAGAAGGGATGCCATGCTGATCATAGGCTTGAGGAAGATAATTTCTGTTAGAGGAATTAATCGACAAAATTCTGCCGTAGTGATTCGAGTGATATTTCGTACGAAGTTATAACATGAAAGGTCAAGGGCTCGAGAAAGCGTCGTGCATTAATCAGTGAAATGGAATATTTTAGGGATAGATAGTAAAACGCAAATATTAACGATAATTTGTTCCTGTCCTCGTAAAGCAAAGGATTAATCAATGCGTTCAATTGATTTATCAATTTGTCATGATTGAATTGGGCTTAAAGTGCGCAAAGACTTGTTTAAATTGATTACGTATAATTTTTCTAGGATGTGGGGACATTAATTTTCATTTTTCCTAATGCACGAAGTTTATACTAGGGAAGATGCTGCACTAGTCTAGCGATTTAATTAATCTATTCGACACAGTATCAATTTACTATAATAATTTGACGATTTTTATAAAAATATTAATGCAAAAAGGTAAACAAAAATTATCCAGATTAATAATAAAAACATAACAGTTTGAATGGTGATAAATACAACTGTATTTATCACCATTGCCTTGTATACGTGATTTATATCTACGTTTAAATAATGATGCGCAGAATGATTTTTCTGCGAGGGGATGCCATACTGATCATAGGCTTCACGAAGCAAACTTCTGCTAGAGGAATTAATCGACGAAATTCTGTCGTAGTGATTCGAGTAATATACCGTACGAAGTATACGTGAAAGGTCAAGGGCTCGAGAAGGCGTCGCGCATTAATCAGGGGAATGGAATATTTTTGGATAGATAGTAAAACGCTAGTATTAACGATAATTTGTTCCTGTCTTCGTAAAAAGATGGATTAATGATTGCGTTCAATTGATTTATTGATTTGTTATCATTGCATTGGGCTTAAAGTGCACAAAGACTCGTTTTAATTGATTACATATAATTTATCTAGGATGTGGGATTATAAATTTTTACTTTCCCTAATACCCTAAGTTGATAATATGGAAGAAGTTGCAATAGTCTAGCAATTTTATTTATCAGTTCGATGCAGAATCAATTTACGATAATAATTCGATTTTTTAAAATTCATATTAATGCTAAAAAGCTAAACAAAAACTATCAAAATTAAAAATAAATAAATAGCAATTGAATGAAAAACAACTTAATCAATTTACTTTAAATCTTTTAAAACTCAAGATCTTGTCGTTCTTTTTCTTACGTAACTTTACGACCACTTAAACTAAATAAACTTTTTACAACATTTTCTTATCAAAGAGATATCGAGAGAAAAAAATTTCCTAAAAAATTAATTTCCAATAATGAATGAAACTTCTCCGGGCTATTTAAAAAATAAATTCGTAGTTAAAAGCAGCAATTATATCATTACACGCGAGAAATATTCAAGAAACTAATTATAATTGCTTAATTAGTCGCAATTTTTTTAGCTTCCTTTAAAATGCGATAAAAATTTAATGATCGGTTTTGTATTCAGTTAGAAAGTATTTTTACTTAAGAATCCAAGAAAACATAAAAAAGGTTATTGAAAACACTTTTGTCTCAAATATTTAAATATTTTTTAATTCTAATAGCGCATAAACACATTTCGGTGAAAAATAAATCCGCTTTAAATTTATTGTTGCTCTTCCAGCTCTTTAAATGGATGTTATAATTTTAAAGTTTATTCCCTTTTGAAGATATAATTTAGCAGGTAAAAAAAAAAACCCTACTTGCTGCTGAACTGCTATAAATCTTGTAACATGTTTATTTTATGTTCTTAATTCATAATTTTCGTATCTCTTCCGAAAGAATCTCTTTTCAGGGTTAATTTCGGAACGAAGAAGGAGCATAAATCTGGAACTTTTATTTTTCTCTTTTCACCGTCTTAACGAATTTCTCTTGCTGCGATAACTCGGAGTTTGGAGCAATCCAGAAACGTTTAAAACCGGGTAATTAGAGCGTTTTCCACGAACATTTCGCCCTAGCAACTATGCAACAACAGAAATGAATATTCATCGCGAGCGCAGTAGTAAACAGCTAGGAAAACCCTTTCCTTGTTAATTTATCTCAAGTTCAATTTATTTCTAAATCTGGAATGTTTAAGTAGACGGCAAAGGAAAGTATTTTTAGTTTTACGCATTAATAGCTCTAGTGTTAGTGTGTGATAAAACTCCAAGATATCTGAAGAGGAGTTCTCTTCGTGAAAGTGGAACGCTTATAGCCAGCGAAAGATGCAAGTGGAAGTACGAGCGTAGAGAGTAAGAAGGCGTTCATTTTCTCTCCTCGATTGTGTTATCAAAGATCAGCATCATATGATGTTACGTGAAAATCAGAAATCGTGGACTGCAAAGATTGATGTGCCGATCTGATTTCTTGCATTCCTATAACGATCTTGTAAAAAAAAAAGTACTATTGAGAAATAATGTTAAAGTTTATGTAAAAAATAATGTTGTCGATGATTTATTCGATTTAAGTCTAGATAAGAAAAGTTATGTAATTATAGTTTTTGGATCCTCAAGTCAGCACACATTTAAAACTAATAAATTGTAGAACTTACTAATATTTAAAATGACTAGATTTAAAAAAAATTGTGTAAGAAAAATGCTGAGGCATTTATCTTCAGACTTTCGCACTGTATACCACTGAAATATTTGACTGCTATTTATCTAGGAGACCCATACAGGTGAATCAACATTTCTCCTTTGATGCTTCCTCAATTTTGATCGAGCGTCTCCTGATGCTCCCTCAATTTTTATCGAGCACCTCTTGAAGCGACATATGAAGGGCTCGTACCTTCACCCACCCACAGGCATCGTCGTTTGAGGATTTAACGTGGCCATATCAGGCCAAGACACGAAGGTATTTAATGGCACTCGACGGGATTCAAATTGAGCACCCTCCGTCCGAAACTCAATGCTCTACCACTAAGCCACCTTGGGCCCAAACACATATCTAGAAAAATGTGATTGGTTTCATTTGGTTTTACAAGAATTTTATAAATAATAATCATATTAATGATGTATCTAGAGCAGGGGTTGGCAAATACAGCCCGCGGGATGATATTTTTTTTTACATGAAAAATAAATCTAATTACGCGCTATTATGCAACAACTGATAGTTGAGTTGAAAAGTTCTGAATAATGATCGCGAGTGGCTCTACTGTCGTATTCTCTCGTTTGTTGATGATATGTTAAAAATGATGTTTAAAGAAAAGGATCTAACCAAATTTTATAAATATCTTTTGGAAGATAAATGCGTTCAATTAAAGTCATATGCACGGGGATTTATATCCGTATTTGTGAGTACTTACCAATGCGAAAAGACATTTTCGAAAATGAAGTATTATGTAAAATCACAATTCAGATTATTATTAACAGATGACCATTTGCAAACAACTTTAATGGTAGGAAGTACTAATTTCGAACTCCTATATGATGAAATATTATCTCAGAAAAAAACAATTACATTCTTAGCATTAGAATTTTTAATCTATTTAAAAATTTTTTTTAATATGTAGATATAAATTTTTTATTGATTTCTTTTTTGTAAGTGTTAGTAATATGTATATAGCTATTATGCAAAAGTATCACTTCATCATAAAAAAATGAACGCTGTTTTTGCTCTATGAGAAAATTACATTTTCATATCTTCTTGTTTGCTGCTTGGCCCACCGAGCCCCAAATTTTTACAATATGGCCCTTTCTAAAAAAAGTTTGCCAACTCCTGGTCTAGAGTAATGACATTTTTAAAAGTTTTCCCATATTTTACTTGTTTCAGACAAAATGGAGTAATTAGCCCCATAAATTAATCGTAATGATTAATTTTTTGCCCTGCATTACATAAGTATGCCACAATTTTTAGAAACCATTGCATTCACCGAGTTACCGTTATTATACTTGCAAGTGATGTGGGTAGTTTCCAACTTTTACTATATTCATAATCAACATAATTTGGACATAGAGAAGTTATATGTTCCCTCGCCTACTCGAGCAATTTCTAATTTACTCTCAGGAGCAATTGTCGTAATTTATCATAACTGGCTGTTTTCGACTGGTAATAGACTCAAATATGCATAACGGTTATGAAGGCATTCCTCCCCACCATTTCAATTCAAAGCAATCACTTCCTGTCCGACAAACTGTGGTTAAATAAAACTGAATTTGATTACTGACTTTGTTTTCACCGAGGACTATGATTATATCTGCAAGTCATGTTGTCCGTTTTCACCTGTTTCTATAATCGTAATCGTCATAATTTGTAGATGGCATATACTCCTCACTTATGCCAACTCTCAGCAATTATTTTTCCCATACATATTATGGTAATTTACTAAATAAACGGATTCTGATGATCGGCTTTAGCACTTAATTATGTTAGTATATATCATTATTTTCAAATCTATTGTATTCGCCGAAGTACATAATTATGTCTGAAAGCCTTGTTCCTTGTTTTGAACTGTTTCTGGGATCACAATCTACGTGACGTGGATATGTAGAAAAGGCATTTATTCCGTCTCTCATGCCAACTCTAAAGAATCATTTAACAAGCTAAAAGTTAAAATGGCTGCTTTTCCAAGTTGCAAAGATAGATATTATTTATCATTCAAACTCATTCCGGTACTATGCAGCATGTCTTTGGCAGTCTGTTTATTTTGTCCAGTGTTCCAATAATTTCATGCTTACGACCATATGAGGTTACATGTGTTGGAATGCTGAAAATAAATTTTATTAATTAGATGATATTTTAATGAGATTTTTGTAGTTAACGTCAATGATATTGGGATAGTTATTTCTTCTTGAAGATATAAACGGGATAGTTAGCGATAAAAATGGGAATATCACACTCGTCTTGATTGCTGTTTTTTTTTTTCAGATGAAAAAGGCTTCGTATTTAACATTTTACACTTTAAGAATTCTGTGAATGATGGTTAGCAATGAAAACATGGCATTAATATAGTTTAAAAGAAATTAAGGGCTCGAGGTAGCCTTGTGATAGTGCGCTGGCTTTCGGTGCTGAGGGTGCTCGGATTGAATCCTGACGAGCGCCATTAAAATACCTCCGTGTCTAGGACGGATATGGGCGCGTCAAATCCGTAGACCGGAATATGAGGTAAGAGAGGGCAAGATCCCCCCAGATGTCGCCCCTGGGGCTGTTCGATCAAAATTGATGTGGCAACTAGCTAAGACGGACTCCGTTCCTTGTGGTGCTATATAAACCGGAGGCGCACACTTCAGCCCGAACCCTATATGAACCTGGTCTGGAACTTCCAGCTAAAGGTCATTAGAAACAGCAATAACAAAGGAATTTAAATTTGATATGCACTCTTATTAATAACTTTGTCAATAATTATTTTCATTCAATAATTTCTCCACACCTGCCGTAGTCACCAGTTAAGATAGGAGGAGTAAATAGAGCAGAGGAGAGATGCATAACGTCTTTTTGAAATTTTCACAAAATATTCTTTCAGTTTTAGACCATAGAGCTGATTTCGCGTTTGGGGGTCAAATTGTCAGCCTCTTACTTCATAAGAGGATGCAAATTGAGATGTTCCCTGTTAATATATACTACTTGCCTGTTATTTTTGTGTTATTCAGTAAAAGTAACTCAAAAAATCCACAATAAATTATAAACACCAAATTTGAAGCAGTCAAGAAAGCTACGTCGAAGAACCTTCCCTTTTTTTTTTCGAAGGTTAAATTTCTTCAGAGAAGTTCAACATGTATTGCACGATTGTTGGATTTTAATAGCAGAGGGCTAGAGCTAGCTTGACAGGAATAAACACAGCTCATAACACCCCCAGTAGTCACTTATGCTCATTCTATTTTAAAGGCTCTTTTTTCTGAAAATCTGATAAAAACGTTTATAACCTCAGGACCTGTTCACACAGAATCCGTCAGCGTCCACGTTAAAGATTCCGTCCCTTAGTCCTCTGTTTATTAAGTAGTAAAATGTATCCAACATTCGTCATTTATTTTGACATAAATGATTAAAAATGATCTAAAAAGTCTAGTTAAAATTATTGAGAATACTACAAAAAAATTTAAGAGGAATGAAATTTTCTACGCAAGATGAATTTTTTTTTAAAATTCCAAATTTCTTAATACGTGCTCTCATCCAAGGCTTGAGCCATTTTCTTCTCTGAAAATGGTGCTTTAAAAAATATTTAATCATCTGAAAACATTGTAGGATTGGGTAAAAATAAGTTTGAATTTAAAATGCATTAACATGCATAATAAAGTGGATGATATGATGAATAATTATCTTCATGGCTGCATGCTCTTTTGTAGCTATTAAAAAGCATGTTAAAAACTAATAATTTCACAGCATTAAATTCACATTGCTCGGAGGAAGCATCCTGTAGGTGGTATAAAAATTAAATGACAATTCTTCAAAATTTGAAAACATACCGCAATTTATTAACATTAAATAAGACTGGCGTATAATTCACGCAATAAATTAACAGCGTCTACATCATAGTAGCGATCCGAAAACCACATGCTTCACACAGCTTACAAAGCGTGTCTTATATATACAACTTAAGGGAAAGCGGACGTTAAAATTTACTTATTTTTACTTTTTATCATAGAGATATGAAATTTTGTATATTTCACCAAAAGTATATAGTATACCTTAAAAAAATTTCCAATCTTATTGTAATTTTAAGATTTTTTAAAAAATTTAAAATTTATAAACAAAATTTTAAAATGCTCCCTGCTACTTAATTTTTGAGATATTTCCTCGATTTTGCATTTTAATCACTTAAAACTGCATTACAAACAAACCTGTGTATCAATTAATTAATAATCCCTTGAATAGTTAATTTTTGAGAGATCTTTTTTTTCTGGATTCCATTCCGATTTTCATCAAAATTTTGCCTTTTAATAAGTTATAAATCAAATTTAATTAACTTAATGAAGTAGAATTGTAAAATGCATACCCAGTTTCTTTGTAAACAGTATCAGGATTCTTCCTTATATCATTTTCTTGAATTTTGAACAAAAATTAAGTCGCATGGAGCATTTAAAGAATCTAAAAAAATTTGAAAAATCTGTTTTGAGAAAAACAGATTTAAAATTTATTACTACACTTACCTTTATTACTTACTTCGTAGAAGCTTCATAAAGGATTTTTTACTTGAAAAAAACTATTTTGGTACTATTATCCTACATAAATATTTTTTTTAACAATAACACAATCAATATTACAATATAAATGATTTGCTCAAATAAAAGTTCATGGTCCTCTTAAAGGTTACAAAAATTTGCATTTTAAAAAACTTCGACCAATAGGAAGAAAGAAAAATAATTTGGATGCTATAGTGAAAAGAAATAGAAATTAGCATACATCTACAGTGAGATAGAGAGAAACTTTGTGTTTCTAACAGAAACAAAAACAACCAAGTCTGCTCTCAATTCTGGTTAATTCCGTCTCTCCAGGAAATTCTTTTCACCTCCGTAAAATATCCCCCCGCTACTCCCACGAGACTATGATACAATTTTGTTGTTAAGTTGCGAATGTGTGTTGAGATGACGCGGATTCTCGTTAACCGCCAGATGTTGCTCCATGCTTAATTTGCGCCTAATTGGAGTTAGAGTTTTTAAACAAGCCAGTGTATCCAAATGAGTTAATATTGCAAAGTGCCGTTGCTGGTAGTGATGGGGATTTGTGGGAAGGGATCATCGATCACGCCAAGAACCTTCGTTGAAAGTTATACCAGATTGTGCCACGCATTATGTTATAGTAAACATGACACAATTTCCCTGATCTTTCAACGCCCACGAAAAATAATTAATTTTTCCAGCGTCAGCCGAACACTCCATTATTGAGTCATTACTCAGAGTTAGGGCTAAAACCATGTTTTGATTTATGGGTTTGTTGAATGGAGAAAACTTCTAGTTGATGTAAAGGTAGATTGGTGTCGATGAAAAACGACAGTATGCTTGCGTTGTCAAATGCGAGAAAAAAAATCAAGAAATTCCCTATCATAACTAAAACATTTCAAGTTATAAAATGTAGTCAAGTTTAGATTACTTGTGATAAAAAAAAAATCGGTCGTTTATAAAGTTTTTATTCACTGTCTCACATTTGTTGAATTTTAAAGTTGAAAAATTACGCGCGACTTGCTAACGGTTTCAAAGAGGGTAAATGACATAGTTTAGTAATTCAGCGATTAGAATATCTGCCCTTTTTGCCAAAGATGGTAGGTCGATTCCAATTTCGAGCACATTCCATTTTTAGTGAAAAAAAATTTTGTCATGAAAATTATGAATTATTCATTTTTATTATTATTATGTATGTGATCACGGACGCCACAGTAGTGCACAGAGGAAATTGAGGTTTTTTCGATCGTAGTATTGCATTCTCCAGTCCCTCTTCGATTGCAGAGTATGTAAGGCTGATCAAGGATTTGTAACCAAGGTATGTGCATAAGATCCTTTACTACTACGTCGAAGCAGTAAGGGGTTATGGTAAAGGGTTAAGGGATAATGTAAGGTAAGGAACCTTACATTCGGTACCTTGTATTAAGGCTGCTGTGTACTAACTCTTTCGATCACTCAATGTTAACCCATGGAGAAAATTTGTCCAAGGATTACTTTCTTGAAATTAAACATTTTTTTAAAAAAATTATACTTCGTAATAGAGAAATAATATTTTAAAATATAAATTATTCGGGGGGGGGGGGAGGAAATCTGGTATAGTGTGTTTTAAACACTCATAAATTCCTTTGGTGGACAAATTTTATAAAATGAATCCTGTTGCAAAGTGCAGAAAAGTGTGGGTGATGCTCTGGTTCCGATCGTTGTCTGAGAGCGAGTGGTAATAAGTTGCAATTGACATGGGATGAAGGTCATGGCCTAGCTGGTTACAGTGGGCTGAGAATGGTATCGAGTGTTGGATTCTGAGAAACTGAGGTAGAGTGGATTATGGCAACACCGACTCAAACACAGCACACCGACTCAAGCACAACACTCACTCAAACACACAGTGTTTGAGTCAGTGTTGATTGTGGTCGGAACGACTGGTTATCAGTAGCTTTAAAAATAAAAATCGTCGTATAAGCTCACGCTGTGGACGGCTTAACATCTTGATTTCTCCATAGGGTAGGGACCGGGGGTTGCCTTAATTGCATTGCAGATTTGTACTGTATATCCGGCGCCCAGGTCCATACTAATTGACCTAATAGGTGCAAAACTATCGGCTGAGTTTGCAGGTATTGCTACGCTGTGACTGGTCTTAAGGTTTAACAAGGCGTATAACCGAAAGCTGTGGTCTCCGTATTATTGTCGAATTTCTCCATAGGGTAACAATGAAGTGAGCAAATCCCTTAGTGGTTAGTACACAGCAGCCTTAAGAGTACCTTACCTTCAAGGAAGTCTAACTGGAAAATACCTGTAAGGTAGTTCCCGTTTGGAATATAGCGTCAGTATACAGAGGAGATACTAGTTTCCATTCCTGTCTCAGACATAGTTTATTTTTAATTTCAGAAAAAAAAGTATGAATAGGTGGGAGTCGTTGCGAGATACAGACAAAAACACTGAATAAAAGTCAAGCACTTTGTATTAAAAAATAAATGAATAACTTTGATATAAAAAAATGTTGCTCGTAACTTGTTAAAAATGCTCTTTAATAATGAAGTTATGAGGTAGAGTTTTGGTTACAACTTAAAAGTCAGATTGTCAGTTATCAAGCATTTTTTATAGAATGTTTCCTGTAGATTATTTCTAAAATGGTACCCGGAATGACGTAAAATTGATATAATTTTTTACAATTGTGGTTCAACTATACAGTACTTCCATTAAAAGAAACCAACTTAGCCCGCAGTGTTCTTGAGCGAAAATCGAAGGACAGTATGCCGGCCCTTATTCTTTTTTTACGTGGTAGAAAAAGAAAGTAAAAAAAAAATTCAGGTAGACTCTTCTAAGGAAACTACCACGAGTTATTAACGTAGAATTACTTATTGTTGCTTACCTCCTTTGTATATATATATATATATATATATATATATATATATATATATATATATATATATATATATGTCAAAATTTTGACGCATTTGGGTACTTTTCTATTTCATTGTTTACTGCTTTCCCAAGTGATACAGACTGGGCAGTGGCGTAGCTAGAACTTTTATCGCCCGGGGCGGTCTCCAATTTGCCGCCCTTTCTAAGCCAATCAATTGGTGGTTTTTATGAATTAATAAACATAAATAAATAATTGTAATTGAGACAAACTATAGGTGGGGAACTTTTCTACCATTGGATGCCACATTTAAATTAGGCAGTAATAAAGGAGGCCTCTTAAGTTGATATACCTATAAATGCAACTTTTATAAAGACCACAAGAAACTTACGGAGGTCACAGTTTACCCACCTATGAGACAAAACGTATACCTAATTTATAAAAAAAATTCCATAATATATGTTTTATTTTATATTTTTATATTTATAAGTAAAAATAAATAATTTCATTTCTTTTGGGCGTCGACACCATTGATATCTGTATCCGAGCAAAATTTTTAGAGATAATATTTTCAACCCTACATTGACTTGACGATGAGGAAAAATATTCGAAATAATATAGTAATTCATAATTTGTAGAAATCGAATAGTAAACTTATGAATTGAACAAGTGGTTTTTTACAACTAATACTAAATAAAAATATGCCGCCCCAAAATATATTCCGCCCGGTGCGAACCGCACCCACCGCACCCCCGTAGCTACGCCACTGAGACTGGGTTTGGCGCGCTGACAAAATTATAACTCACGACGCAGGACATCTGAAATTTTGCTTTCCGGAGGACCGTTATGGAGGAACGTAATCATACGATAAAATAAATGTGTAAATAGTTCTTCTTAGAATACTTATTTATTTCGCTGTGTATTTTTTTTTCAAATTCCTGGGTTATTGCCAAAGAAGTAGATACGCAGAAGTTGTTAATAATTTGTCTTCTAATTAACTTTAAATTATATTCATATCTAGGAGTGAAAAACGCCATTTACTTGTACCGCAGAGAATACTGATCCTTACATTCTAATCTTTTAACACCTTTATTCAGTTTTAGGGTCGTTTCCCCAGAAAAGCCAAGCGAAATTTTGCAGATTTCATTTTTATCTCTCTCCCATCCACGCGTTTTACGTCTCACAGCCGTCAAAGAAGAATTACGCTCTAGTTCCTACCCTTTTAAGTTGTAGTTCTGGACTTGGTAGGGGCTTAAACAGGGATATGGGGAATAGAAAATCGATAGCTCCGACCTCCGAGTAACGTGCGCAATGATCTCTTTTCGAATGTAAATATTTTGAGAAAGATAAACTCGTCTGTCTCTGGCGAAAGAAAATATTTAGCTATGAAAATGAAAGAGGATTTTGCGGAGCAAATACACTAAATCATTAAGGATTAGAGATACTTTGAAAAATCTAATACACTGCAAACTCTAATGTGCGCATTCCTATGTATCTATGTGTATATATATATATATATATATATATATATATATATATATATATATATATATATATATATAT
Source organism: Dolomedes plantarius (assembly GCA_907164885.2). Taxonomy (NCBI): domain Eukaryota; kingdom Metazoa; phylum Arthropoda; class Arachnida; order Araneae; family Dolomedidae; genus Dolomedes; species Dolomedes plantarius. Next base: position 88,265,236 of record OU015493.1, on the reverse strand, counting down.
ATATATATATATATATATATATATATATATATATATATAGATAGATAGATAGATAGAGACTTACAAAATACTGTACTAATCCTCATTAGCAATTAAGAAGACAATTTTTTAAATAAATACTTTCTTAGTAAAGAACAAAACATGGAACTTTCCTACTTAAGAAGAAATATATTAATCTAATGAAGAATATTATATAATATACATACATATAAATATAATATACATACATATATATATATATATATATATATATATATATATATATATATATATATATATATATATATATATATATGTGTGTGTGTGTGTGTGTGTGTGTGTGTGTGTGTGTATGCTTAAATAAAACGTATTTGCATTCAACACCTACGCAGAAAGTCTAGTTGAGTGTTTAATAGATTGCTTTTGTAAAAAGTTTGGTATATAAATTTCTATCACTACAGTTTAAATTCACGTAGCTTTAAATATAAAAAGCTTTTGATTATTTTTGTTAAATATATCAAATATTTTTACTTTAACTATTTCATTTTTAATTTTATTTATTTATTTAAAATTTATTCAAAATTAAATATATAATTTATAGCATTTTATTTCTTAAATTGCATGTACATTTTTTACCTCTTTGCAAAATAAATTGTCTAAGCTTTCTCGTTTGACACGTGTATTTAACATTTTTTATTTTCGAATTTTGTCTGTTTACAATTGATACAACTTGAAAAATTAACATCTCAGTAGTGATCCAACTTTTCACAATGAACTTACTAATGCAGTCTACCCCAAGTCTCTGGGTCCTGTTCCTATAGATTTATTTGCTTGGAGTAACATAGGCACAGTGTTTCATTATTGTTGCGTGAAATTAGAAGGGCATGGAATTTTTTTTCCCATGGAATCTATTCCATTTTTTTTTATTTTCTGTAGCACAGTGCATTATTACTGGGATGTTACTTGTAATATTTCTTCAGAAACACCATAACTTTTTTTATTTATTTACTCATATTATGGATAATGACTGATAGAGAAGTTAATGAGTTCTTCACGTATATTCTCGACATGAGTCCATTTTTTTCTTCTTTTCCTATGTTAATTGAATCTTTTCTTCTGGTTTTCATTTATTATATATATGATGGTACATTTATCTATGCACTTGTTTCTGAGGGGGTATGTATGTGCATATATATATATATATATATATATATATATATATATATATATATATATATATATATATATATATATATATTTATTTATATATATATATATATATTTATATATATATATATATATATATTTATATATATATATATGTATATATATATATGTATATATATATGTATATATGTATATATATGTATATATACGTATATATATGTATATATATATATATATATATATATATATATATATATATATATATATATATATATATATATATATATATATATACCGGGTGGCCATAATTAAACTGACAGTGCTCACAGTGTTCTGTAGCGCGATCTATTTGCGAGAATGACGCCACATTTTGTAGGAAGATTAAACAAAACGGGGGACGAAGGATTCCGCGAAAAAATAAATTAGTTCCAAAAGTCACCGCTAGGGGAATATTTGGCGCTGTGTAATAGAAAATAGAGTGTTAACAAATGAAAATCAATACGGAAATTACCTTTTATTTTGCATTCAAATGAGGTTCAATGTGGCTGCCGTTGTTGTGGACCACATATTGCATTCTGTGCACAGTATGCACAACAGCAGAAAGTAACATGTCTGCAGGAATCTCCCGTACAGTCCGTGATATGTTATCCTTCAACGTAGCCAGGTCCTGGACCACTCCTTGATAGACCTTGGACTTAAGGTAACCCCATAGCCAGAAGTCGCATGGGGTAAGATCAGGCGACCGAGGTGGCCATGCAGTTGGAAAGTAGCGGCTAATGACTCTTTCTGTTGTGAATTTCTGTCGTAGCAGCTGTTGCACCCGTACAGCAACGTGTGGAGGGGATCCATCTTGCATGAAAATGATTTCCCACAGGCATTGTCTTTGCTGAAGTGCCGGAATGACAAAGCTGTTCAACATGTGGCGATATTTCTCTCCGGTAACAGAACAGGTTTCTGGTCCTGTCGGGGTAATGTTCTCATAGAAGAATGGACCTACGATAAATTCCGCTGTGAACCCACACCAAACAGTTACCTTTGGTGAATGTAAGGGAATTTCTGTGATTGCATGTGGTGATTTGTCATCCCAAATTCGGCAGTTCTGGGTATTCACAGTTCCATGCAGGTAAAAGTGGGCCTCGTCTCCCCATAAGATTTTCCATGGCCAAGCATCATCCACCTCCATTCTGGCAAGAAAGGTGAGAGCAAAAGTCAATTGCTTATCATGGTCGGGGTACAGTAACTCCTGTACACGGCTGATCTTGTACGGATAGAAGTTGATAATCTTTCGTAAGATTTTCCATACCGTACTGTAAGACATATCCATATTCCGAGCTAATCCACGAGCGCTAGAGGTGGCAGCAATATTGTCTGGTCCTCTGTCGACAATCGCCGTGGCAACTGCTTCGATTGTATCCCGTGGTACAGGTTTTCGTCCTCTGCTTGACTGAACCTTCAGAGAACCTGTATTCTCAAACGCAACCATTGCTTTTAGCCCATTAACTGACACAGGACCGTTACCTTTACGCATTTTTTTTGTGCGTTCTAAAAGCACGAAGAGCGGCTGACGCGTTGCACTGGTTGAGGTAAAAGAATTTGACCAGTAACGCACGCTCGACTAAAGCAGGAGACATTGCACATAAACTTTCAATCCGATTTATTCGAAACGTAACACATTGCCTTTTAAAACCCAAGCAGCTGGCACTGTGCCAATGGATGTAACGTGAAATTTGAATAAAGAACTTCTTCTTCTGCTCAGCGTACGTGATATTGCAGATCACGAGACTTTATCGGTGTTTATGTAGATTTTACGCTTTTTTAAAAGTGTTGCCATATTGCACTTGAACTAAATAAGAAAATGTGCATAATAAAAGGTAATTTTATTCCGTATTAATTTGCATTTGTTAAAACTCTATTTTCTATTACACAGCGCCAAATATTCCCCTAGCGGAAATTTATTTTTTTGCGGAATCCTTCGTCCTCCGTCTTGTTTAATCTTCCTACAAAATGTGGCGTCATTCTCGCAAATAGATCGCGCTACAGAACACTGTGAGCACTGTCAGTTTAATTATGGCCACCCGGTATATATGTATATACATCTAACAAGAAATCGCGTTCTCCTATAAAGTTACATTTACCCCGTATTCTAAATTATCTTATGAATAAAGCACGACCCACTTTCAAATTGCAACCTAAAATTAATGTAAGTTATAATTTATATTAACCCTGCAGATCATTAAGCAGGCATTTGAAATATCTGAATTCCATAACATCACCATATCTGGCCCGAACCGAATGCTTCATTAAAGTTGTATATAATAAATAAGTCATGTTTTCAATTTCTTCCTTTTGGTAAAACGGAGCTCTAACAAGCGCGTGATCTAGCAATTAATTTATCCCCGTGAGAACCCTGACATGGACACGTGAACCCCACGAGACTAAATTCATCCAATTAAAAATTAAGTAATTTAGACCCCCTATTGTCAATATCGCCAAACACTCAATATTTGCGTGAACAGAAGATTTTTCTCTCTTCGCACCTAACTTTTGTTGCTGTCACATCTGCTGTCCACGGACGCCAGAAGTCCGGTGGTTACAACCGTTCTTCTCTTAACTTTATCATGTAACAGGTCTCCGCGCCCCGTCCTGTTGCATGTCGGAGGGCAAGTACAGTAGCCACTGCAGCTAATGTCCTCTGATAAATTAAGCACGTCTTGGAATTACTGTTTCTCTCCTAAAGTTCTCCAGTGCTTTCCTGGATCAACACTTCGCCCGACTGGATGACTCCCTCGTGCCGACTGCATCTCCAATAAGTTCTACGCATCAATTCCCATTGTGGTTATTATCTCCCACACACACACAAACAAATATATATATATACTAGCGGCCCGTCCCGACTTCCGGGTTGAACAAAATATTATACCAATAAATTTCCAGTTGATAGCCAATAAATTGTAAATCTTTTTTTACCTTAAAAATAACCTTAATAATACCATAAATTAATATTACGTTAGTTAATAATTAAAGTTAATTTTTTAAAAGATAAAGGCGTGCCGGAGAATGGATAGATTCGAACCGCTAATGTCAGAACAGAAGCCCACCGCGATAGCACCACTCTGAGGATCGTTGAAGACTTCGGCACAAAAAGCGGTAGAGGACAGTAGCGGTAACAATGGAGATTGTTAGGATTAAGCCCCTAACTTTATTTCTACTGATCAGATATACATAATATATAGCCTATGTCCATCTGGAATAATGTACCTTTCAAACAGTGAAAGAATTTTTCAAATAGGTGCAGTGGTTCTGGAGATTACCCTCCACGTACAAAATCGCTCTCTCTTTATATATAAGTATATATATATATATATATATATATATATATATATATATATATATATATATATATATATATATATATATATATATATATATATATATATATATATATATATATATATATATATATATATATATATATATATATATATATATATATATATAAAGGGCGCGATGGCCCAGTTGGCAAGAGCTGCGGGCCAGTGATCTGAAAGTCTCCGGTTCGATGCTCGTTGCAGCAAATCCCCCACCGTGTATACTACTGGCGGCCGGTGCACGTAAAATCTGTCGCGGCTGTAATGTTTTCGAGGTTCTCAACTTACCTCTGGAGATGCTGGGTCAAGTGCATCGGTCTCGTCACTTGCCTCGGTTCTAAATTTAGGAACCGACCCTTTAGCTAAGCTCGACTCCGATCCTCGCGGTGCTATTAAAAACAGGAGCTATACCACTTTGCCCAATAGTCTTAATTGGACTTGAACAGATATATGCTATCGGTCAAGGGGCATCAGAAACAAAAACAACAATCAATATATATATATATATATATATATATATATATATATATATATATATATATATATATATATATATAAACAGTGAAACATCTCTAGCTGCCCACCCCTCCAAACAGCTGTATTTTGTTCAGAACCGATTAAAGGCTCCGTAGATCCAATGTAACGGAAGAAACCACTTTTCCACTGCTACACCTAAAAACGGCCAATTTCCATGGCTGGCCGCCATTGAGAAGTTTAACTGTATATATCTATATATATAAAACAGTTCCGTAACTGACTGACTGACTGACTGATATACAACGCACAGACTAAACCGGTGGACATAAAGAGCTGAAATTTTGTATGGCGATACTTCTTATAGTGTAGGGGTGCACTAAGAAAGATTTTTGAAAAATTCTTCTTAGATTTTTTAAAATTAAATTTTTAAACTGTTTTAGTAACTTTTTTTAAGTTTGAATTTAAAATAATGATTTGAGGGTTATAAAATTTATATCACAAGAAAGATCATAAAAATTCTTTCAAAATGAGATCTTTTTCGAATCTGAACCTTTCTTTTCTGATTTTTGGTGAATTTTTAAAGATTAATTTTTAGAATTTAATTTATTAAATACTGATCACGTGATTTCTTTTTCTGGTACTTTAAATAAATTTATTGTCACGTGCATAAAATTAAATAGACAAAAAAAATTTTTTCTTGCTAATGCGGCAGACAATTGGACATTATTTTGTCTATAAATATATCGCTTACGATTTTTTTATAAATATGTTTTTTTTTGCATCAATTGTATACATTGATCATCGAATTTATTATAAATATATATATATATATATATATATATATATATATATATATATATATATATAGGCATATATATACATGTACATATACATATATATATATATATATATATGCATATATGTAGGAAGGAGTTAGTACTCCTTCCTTTAGAAGTGAATCATTAGACTTAATTATTTTGAACATTTAATTAAACTAGACGATGTTTACAAGACAGGACTAACACTTAGTATGAAATTAAAAAATAAACACAGAAGCATCAAAAGAGCTAAACATCGGGAGCTTGCAGAACAACACATCCGCTTAAAGTCCTTCGTGCCGCAGTAGTAGGAGTGGAAGTTGTAGTAATAGTTCAGTTGTGTTGCCAAACTCACTCTCACACGGCCGTTCTGACTTTCCAGACGTCCGCGGCTGGGTTGTCAACAATAATTCTGAAAAGATAAAAAAAAAAAGAGCAGAAAAAGGAAAAATATTTCAAAAAATCAAGCAGTGTTCAACACAGTGGTATTGGTGTTCAGTTTCTGCACCACTGTTTCATTTTGTCCGCTGCAGTTGATGTTATGGTTGGACCATCGTGATGTCCTAACTTTCGAACTTCGTAACGATCGTTGGGGTTGATGTTCGTGATCTCATATGGTCCGAAGAACTTTGGTCGGAGCTTTAATCCGGTTCCAAATTGAGTTCGTTGTATTGCCACTTTGTCACCGATCTTGTATTTACAAGCCGGTTTACGCCGTTTGTTATATTGTCGTATGTTTTCTTCCTGTAAACGGAGGATATTTCGTTTAGCTTCGATACGTAACGCTTCTTTGTCATCAAGAATTCTTTGGTGGTGTTCCTCGTCAAGAAGATTTTTAGTCTGTAGATCCTCTTGTTGTTTCATTTTAACACCAATTAAAAGTTGAAAGGGTGTGAATTTTGTACTGCGTGTGGTGGTACTATTTAAGATACGTTGCAATCTTGGGACATATTTAAACCATTTGTCAGGTTCATCTAGAGCTAACTTAGTTAAAACGGGAATAATTGTGCCATGAACACGCTCAACCTGACCGTTGCCACGTGGCACACCTGTTGCTATTGAAATGTGTTCAATTGACTGTTCCTGGCAGTAACTTTGAAATTCTGAAGATGTGAATGCGCTACCTTTGTCAGTAATGATTTTTGAAGGGTTGCCAAATGTAGTTTGTTGCAAGGATAATTTGTCTAAGGCATCTTTCGTAGAGGTGGACTTCACGGGATAGATCCATACAAATTTGGAAAAGGCATCAACTACTGTAAAAAGATACTTATAACATTTTTTTGTCGATGGTAAAGGTCCTAAAAAGTCGCAATGGTAACATTCAAGGGGTGCATCACCTTTTGGAATGGGGTGAAGGTATCCTTCTTGTTTTCCAGATTTTCGCGAGGACAAAATGCAAGGAATACAGTTCGAAATAATTTCTTGAACTAATTTCTTAAGTTGAGGAATGAAAAATTCACGAGAAACAATTAATTCGGTTTTTTGTGAAGCAAAATGACCTTGTGAATGGGCGTTTAGCACTATTTCTTTCTGCATCATTTGTGGTACTACTAAAAGTTCGGCATCCTGATGAAGTTTATAAAGAATTCCGTTTTTAACAAAAAATTCATCAGAAGGTGTAGATTCAAGCATAGATTTAATTTGAGATATAAATTCATCCTGGTCTTGGGCATTTTTCACCTTTTGAGTGATATCATTTGAGGTAATTACAAGAATGGGGTTACGACTTAAAGCATCAACATGTTTCATCTGTCTACCGGGTCGATGACAAACTTCATAATCAAAGTCTTCTAACATCAATGCCCATCGAGCAATTTTAGCTGGTAGGTCTTTTTTGTGCATCGTTTTTTGGAAAGCATCACAATCGGTGATAATTTTAAATTTTGTTCCCAACAAGTAGTTTCGAAATTTTTTTAGCGCTTCAATAACGGCAAGAACTTCCAGTTCATAACTATGATATTTTTCTTGTTGAACTGTAGTTTTACGGCTAAAATAATGAATAGGATGAAACTGTCCATCATCGGATTGTTGCAAGAGCACAGCGCCAAAACCTAAGGAGCTGGCATCAGTGTGGAGTTCTAATGGGTATCCCTGTTGAAAAACACGAAGAACTGGATTTTGTGAAAGAATGTTTTTCTGTTGTTGAAAAGCTGCTATTTGTTCAGGGGGTTTGGGAGCTTCAATAACTTGAAATTTTGGTTCAACCTTTCACTTTTGACGGATTCATTCTCAAGGGCATCATCATCGGCATCAAATATTTTTGGTTCAAGAGTTGCTTTGATAGTTCCAATATCAAAAGCATTATCATCATCGTTATCATGAAGCAAATCTAAATCACTGGCATCAGCATCATCTAAATATTTTCCATCATCATTATCATGAAACAAATCTAAATCATTGGCATCATCATCATCATCATCACGTTCAAAATCAATTGGATTATCCATTTTCTCTACCCTAGAAATCTTATCTTGAGTAGATGTTAGAGGTTTTTCAGACATGCATATTTGGCCCTGATCTTGAATTTGTTTTTCTACAATTTTCTGTTCCGCAAAAGGGAGTCGTCGAGAACGTTGATTTACGGGGATTTCATCTTGTAATAAAATAGTCCTTTTAATTTCAGTGTCTTGAACTTTATGGGGTTTGTAGGAAGTAACGATATTTTGAACTTCCTCACGAATTTCAGAATTCAAAATGTGTGAAAGATCAAATGGGAAAGCTTCGTCATCAGGAATATTAGCAATATTAACGAAGATGTTATTATCAAGAGTAAAACGAATACCGTCTTCATCAAATGTAAATTGGGTTTGCTGCAAAAAGTCGATTCCGATAATCACATCAAAAGGAATCAAGTCATCCTCTAGAACATGTATTTTAGCAGGTAAAGTAATGGTTTGAATTTCGATGGAATCCTGAAAGAATCCGATGCTGTGAACTTGGTTTTTGCCAATTCCTGAAAAGGGAATGTTGGTGGGCTGCAATGGTGGCGAACCAATTCTTCGATAGGTTTTCTCATTGATGAGGGTTGCCTGTGACCCAGTGTCACAGAGTGCTGTCAATTGAATTCCTGCAAGTTGAATGTCAACATGCATGGGATTTTTCGATGAAGTTTCAGGAGAAAGTGCATTTACAGTTTTATCAGAAATAGGTTTTTGAGAATCAGGTTTTGGTTTAGAATTTCGATAACTTTTAGGGCAATTAGCATGAACATGACCAAAACTTTTACATCCGTAGCATTGTTTACCATGTGACTTATTCAAACATTGGTTGCTTTTGTGACCTCTCAAGCCACAGGAAAAACATACTGGCTGTGTATTTGGGCTACGTGTATTATCGACTTTCACATTGAGGTAGGAAGCATCAATTTTTTTCTGATTATTTTGTCTGAAATTTTGTGATCTGTTAAAGATTTGTTCATAAATTTTCAACTTTTCCTTAAATTCAGGGACGGATTTACAACCGTAAAGAATAACTTTATTGTTTGTTGAATCAGGAATTCCGTTTATGACATACTCAAACAGAGAGGAGTCATCGAGAGAACCTTTGTGTGCCAAATCTCTCATAGCTAAGAAATATTCTTGTAGGGTTTCAAACGGTTTCATACGTCGAGATTCCATTAATTTATGTAACTGAATACCGTTAATTTTGTCCGAAAATTCGTCTAATAAATGGTGCTTCAATTGTTCCCAATTTGTAATTCCACGAATAGACCTAATTAAAGTTTGAGCGGGACCAGTTAAACATTTTCTAACAAAAGTAATTTGGTGAATTGGATTGTTTATCTGATATAAACAAAAAAGTTCTTCAACGTCAGATATAAAATTCTCAACACTGTAATTATCACGAGACGAGAAAGGTTTTATTAAATCAACAACGTCTTTCAGACTAAACAACTGGAAAGAGAGATTCGCAGTTTCAACTGAAGGCAATGAATTTTGATCTGATTCACCAACGGAAATGTGTGTATTTTGCTTATTCGAAGATTCTTTTGCGTCAATGGTGGGGGAAAAGGGAGATCTATTTTCCTCTATAACGCTGTTAGTTTGGGATGAACGTGCACCCGGAAGTGAGTCATCATTCACTTCGCATTCCGAAAGATCAGAAAATTCTGCTTTTAATAACGATAAATCACTAAGACTCATAAGAATGGTATTGGCACATTTGTCTGGGTCAGTTGAAAATTCTAAATGAAGTAGATTACAAATAGAAATCAAGTCTTTAAGTGAAAAATCTTTAAGTACTTTCTGTTTCGTTGCTTCCAACACGAATGGCTGTTTAAAACCTGTAAATTTACGTAATCTGGTACGATTTTGTCTGTCGCCGTCTGTACCAAAAATTAAACGATGTAGAACCTTTATTTGATTCGTACCACCAATTTTTAATGATTTTGCAATATTGGGGTAATCGTTGAGAGTAGCCATAACTATATACTAGGTTCAAACAATTATAGTACACAAATATACAAATATTCAAAACCAAAATCAATACTTATAATACGTAGGTACTCAAATTCAAAAATAGAAAATAATATTTCAAATCGAAATTTTTTCAAATACCAATTCAATAATAAAATATTGATTCTCAAAATATGCATCAAAATAAGTAATCTTTAAAACAGGTTTTTTTCAAGAAAACAAAATTATGAACTAAAATAAGCATCAAATATCAAATAATAAGTTCTTCAAAATAATTTCTCTGGTTGAAGAAAACAGATGACGTAAATTTAGATATGTATCAAGTTAGATATTACTTCAGCAAAATATTCATCAAATTAATCTTCAAAATAAATCACTGTTGAAGAAAATAGAGGATGTAAATGCAGCATCAAAATAATAGTTAAAGTTCTAATGTTAAAAGCATCAAAATTGGGAAATCGAAAGTATCAAAATTGTGAAATCGAAAGCATCAAAACATTCTGCAAAATAAAAAATATTCTCGCAAGAAAACAGCAGAATTAAGTTCAACATCAAAGCGCATCAAATAAGCAAAGTTGTCATCAAATAAACATTCGCTTCGTCAAAATTATGCATCAAAATAATAATATAATAATCTTCAAAAGTATTCAATTCGCGATCTTTCAAAATATATGTTATGTTGTGGTTTGTTCAAGGAAACAAGATTCTTCAAGTTAAATGTCGAAGTTAAATTTTCATCAAATCATCAAATAATTTCATCGAAATAGAATTCTCTTCAAGAAAACAGAAGTGATAAATTCAACGTCAAAGACCATCAAAAATGAATTTAGCATCAATTAAATTCTTGCATCAAAAGAACGTTGAAATATCTTTCAGTTTTCTTAAATCATCAATAAGTTGAGAATTCCCTTAATCATCAAAATTTTCTTGAACAAGCGTCAACGTATGCATCAAATAATTTTAATATGATCCAAGTTACTTACAATTCTGGTTTTGGTTCTCATCATCCCATCAGAGTATCATCAGAGTCCGTGGCACATCACTTTGGCTTTCGCTTTCGATATCCAAATCCAAAATGACAGACAACAGTAATCCAGTCGAAATCAAGTCGAAATCAAGTCGAAATCAAGTCGTATCATCGAAAGAAAATAAAGTTTTTTTTTTTTAAGTTCAGCATGCTAGGGATTTCGAGTCCGAGGGCCGAGCACCCATGTAGGAAGGAGTTAGTACTCCTTCCTTTAGAAGTGAATCATTAGACTTAATTATTTTGAACATTTAATTAAACTAGACGATGTTTACAAGACAGGACTAACACTTAGTATGAAATTAAAAAATAAACACAGAAGCATCAAAAGAGCTAAACATCGGGAGCTTGCAGAACAACACATCCGCTTAAAGTCCTTCGTGCCGCAGTAGTAGGAGTGGAAGTTGTAGTAATAGTTCAGTTGTGTTGCCAAACTCACTCTCACATATATATATATATATATATATATATATATATATATATATATATATATATATATATATATATATATATATATATATATATATACATATGTACATATATATATATACATAGACATATATATATATATATATATATGTATACATATACATATATATATATATATATACATATACATACATATATATATATATATGTATACAGTGGTACCTCGACTTATGAGTTTAATTCGTTTCATGACGGAGCTCGTAACTCAAAATACTCGTATCTCGAATCAATTTTCCCCATTGAAATGAATGGAAATATCATTAATTCGTTCCGGGCTCCCCCAAAACACCGCAATATTTTGTTACATGTTTTTAAATAAGAAAAATGTGCTTATAAACGACGAATATTGTATACCAACGCAATACAGCCGTTATCAAGGCCTCCTCTGGCCTTGATAACGGCTGCCACATGAGGAGGCATAGATTCAACAAGTTTCTGGAAACGTTCCACGGGAATGGCTTGCCAAATATTGGCTAAAGCTGTCCATAATTCAGTAAGGTTCTTTGGTGCTGTGTGATGGCCTTTCACGCCTTGTTCCAAAACAGCCCAAAGATGCTCAGTAGGATTTAAGTCTGGGCTTCTAGGTGGCCAATTCATGACAGAGAAGTCACAGGAATGCTCATCCAACCAGCCAGTAGCCAACCGGGACTTGTGAGAGGTACAGTTGTCTTGCTGGAAAACTCCATTACCGTGCGGATAACAGAACAGCATAAACGGATGGAGGTGATCACCCATCAACTCTACGTACCGAATTGCATTGAGGGAGGTTGGTACACGCACCAAAGATCTCAAAGTGTGCCACGAAAAAACACCCCAGCCCATGATTGAGCCACCATGCCCTTGTACAGTTCGAGCCAGGCATGCAGGATCTATGGCTTCATGAGCCTGACGTCATATTTTCAGCCTCTCGTCGGCGTTAAGTAGTCGGAATCGAGACTCATCACTCCATGCTACTCGTTTCCAGTCCTCTACACTCCAGTCTCTGTGCTCTCTTGTCCAGGCAAGACGTGCAGCCCGATGGAGAGTATAGAGCAATGGTACTCTCGTAGGTCGACGGCTCCCGAAACCCATACGGTGAAGCGAGCGTTGCACAGTCCGTTTACTGACTGTACGACTGGCACCGTCATTAAACTGGGTGGTAATTTGAGCAAATGTTTGGCTTCGCTGGCTACGTACAATACGCCTGAGCCGTCTCTCACTACGCACTGTCAAGGCTAATTGTACTTTGCAGTTTGCCCGATCGCTAGTTTTTTTTCCACCATCCATGTATTCTTGGTATATTCTTGACATTGTCTGTCTTGAAAATCCTAGCTGTCTGACGATTTCGGAAATTGAATGGCCCATGCGTCGCGGACCTACGATTTGTCCGCGATCGAAGGCGTCTAAATCAGGTTGTTTACCCATACTGGCAATTCCAACAACTAATTCAGAACAACCACAGTACGCGCTATATATGCAATTACCACAGCGCCCTCACTTACGCATACATGATGCGCAGCGCTACACAATTTGCATAGGCTTTGCTATCCCTAATTCAGTGGCACTTCGGTGTATATACATATACATATTCAAATACATATATATATATATATATATATATATATATATATATATATATATATATATATATATATATATATATATATATATATATATATACATATACATATACATACATACATACATATATATACATATACATACATACATATATATATATATATATATATATATATATATATATATATATATATATGTATGTATGTATGTATAATAAATGAACATTATGAAAGGAAATCAAGTTTGAGAATGTTGAACTGATTTGAATAGGTACATGAAAATGTTAAAAATACGAGTAATGGAAGAACATGTAAAATGTGTCATGGAAAAAAAAATTAAAATGCGTCAATACAACTGATTTGTATAGGTTTCACGTATGAATAAAATTTCCGTTCTGCTTAAAAATACGTAATATATTTCCTGAGTCACAGCTAAGTCGTAGTGTCGCAGCAATTTTAGTGGTAGTATAAAAAAAGCAAGCTCAAAAATCTCATTAATCTTTAAATTTTCATAAGTTTTTATATTTGCTATAAAGTTTACTTTTACGTTAAATTTGATATCGTAATTTTGTTTGCAACCTTATACTAAAGTTGTTTATCACAAACCACTTGTTTATTAAGAAAATTATATATGCCTCTTAAAGGGTTAATTGGGAGATAGTCTCAGACTAATTTTACTTTTGACAAATGGTCTCTGATCAACGAAAGGATAAGAATGGTCCCGTAATAAATAAGTTAGCAAATTCGTGCTGTGGATGGGCGAATGTCGTACTAGACAAGCGCCTACCGCCTTAGAAACAACAGCAAATCTTTGGGACTAGTCGTAGATGATTGTATGGATTATATATGTATTTATGAAATGATATGATCATTAAGGCTGATGTGGACTAACTCTATCGGATTCTCCCAAATAGGGTTAGAAACAACAACAAATCTTTGGGACTAGTTGTAGGTAATTGTATGGATTATATATGTATTTATGAAATGATAATGATCATTAAGGCTGCTGTGTACTAACCCTATTGGATTCACTCAAATAGGGTTAAAAACAACAACAAATCTTTCGGACTAGTTGTAGGTGATTGTATGGATTATTTATATATTCATGAAATGACAATGATCATTAAGGCTGCTATATGCGAACCTAATTGGATTCACTCACCTCAATGTTAACCTTTGGAGAAAACGTGTCCAAGGATTGCCGACTTGGATTTAAATATTTTTTGAAAAAAATTGTACTTGATTAGTGAGAAAGAAATTTTACACCTTGTAATTTTTTCGTATTTTCTTTAAAAATGCAAATAATATTTTAAAATTTAAAATATTCGGGGAAAAAAAATCTGGTATAGTGTGTTTTAAATGCTCCTAAATTCCTTTGGTGGATAATGAATTTATAAAATGAATCTTGTTGCAAGGTGCAGGAAAGTTCAGGCTATCTAAAAATACCACTTTTATTGGATTATCAGCATTTATGTAGCTGTAAATTGTAGACAAATTTCTCCAAGGTCAAAATTGAGGTGAGCGAATCCAATAGGTTTAATTACACAGCAGCCTTAACACATGAAACGTAATTTTGCCACCAATCTCTGAATTACGCAAAATATAAATCGTCCTCTTTAGAATTAAAAAAATACTCATCTTTTCTTCTCTTTCAATGTTCCGTTGAACCTCTATTATTTAGAAATACGCAGCTTCTCCCCATAAAAGAAACATATATGTTGTAATACACCTTGTCATGAAATAAGTTTGATTACTTTGTAACCAGAGATGCTAATCTTTCATGCAAATACTAAATGTTCTCATTAGTTATACAAGTAACTTTATAGGTTCTTGTTACGCTCTCTTAAATTTGCTCATAAAACAGACAATTAAGCGTAGGTGTAGTATTTAAGGAAGGCAATGCTGACACTCGCGGAGAATAATTAAAAACAATTTGAAACATTGTGTCATGCACTATTTATATACTGTGTTTTTTCATTTTAGATTCATGCAAAACTCGTATTTTTGAACAATGCCCAGGTTGTTGAGGATTACACCGTCATTAGTAGAAATTGTTTTTCATAATGCTAATCTAAGTTATGTTTCTCATACACGATCCCAAGTTTTTTTTTCTCTCATAACATAGTTTTATGTTTGCGCATTAATGGAAATATATACAATGTTAAGAAAATTCGCATTATAATATATTTGGTTATATTACCTATTTTATTTTTTAAAATGAGATTCAACTCTTTTGCAAACTGGTTTATACAAATTACAGATGTGGTGCATAAAAATAGCACTCTCCGTAGTTCAGTAGACACAAAAGAACTATTTTCTCAAATATGCTATTTTCCTTTTTAATAGATTAGTAAGTTAAGACTCAATGATTTTTAATTCTAAAATTCTAAGAATAATCTGGAAAGACAATTAATGTATGTCAAACTAATCTCTAACCTTGCAAATACTCTGAACTCCTGATTATACATTTTGTGGGTTATCTACACATACAAAAAGGAAATAGGTTAAAATAAAATGCAAGTCTTTTGAAAGAATTTTTGTATGGCATGCAGGATCCATGGCTTCATGAGCCTGATGCCATATTCTCAGCCTCCCGTCGGCGTTAGGTAGTCAGAATCGAGACTCATCACTCCATGCTACTCGTTTCCAGTCCTCTACACTCCAGTCTCTGTGCTCTCTTGTCCAGGCAAGACGTGCAGCCCGATGGCGAGTATAGAGCAATGGTACTCTCGTAGGTCGACGGCTCCCGAAATCCATACGGTGAAGCGAGCGTTGCACAGTCCGTTTACTGACTGTACGACTGGTACCGTCATTAAACTGGGTGGTAATTTGAGCTAATGTTTGGCTTCGCTGGCTACGTACAATACGCCTGAGCCGTCTCTCACCACGCGCTGTCAAGGCTAATTGTCCTTTGCAGTTTGCCCGATCGCTAGTTTTTTTCCACCATCCATGTATTCTTGGTATACTCTTGACACTGTCGACCTTGAAAATCCTAGCTGTCTGACGATTTCGGAAATTGAATGGCCCATACGTCGCGCACCTACGACTTGTCCGCGATCGAAGGCGTCTAAATCAGGCAGTTTACCCATACTGGCAATTCCACCAACTAATTCAGAACAACCACAGTACGCGCTATATATGCAGTTATCACAGCGCCCTCACTTGCGCATACATGATGCGCAGTGCTACACAATTTGCATAGGCTTTGCTATCCCTAATTCAGTGGCACTTCAGTGTGTATATATTTATATATATATATATATATATATATATATATATATATATATATATATATATATATATATATATATATATATATATATATATACAGAGGCTGTTCGCACATTTTTTAGACTATTTTGGTAAGCGGTAATAAGAAATCGTTTACTGCAAAAGAAATAATTGCAATTGTACTATGTTTCTAAAAGTCAAAATTATCGTCTGCGGCTTGAAAGTTTTGTTTTTATTCAAAATGGCATTTTTAACAAAGCAGTGGTTCGAAGGCTACATTTATGCTCTTTCCGAAGAGAA
The DNA here is from genome assembly GCA_907164885.2 of Dolomedes plantarius. Lineage (NCBI taxonomy): Eukaryota > Metazoa > Arthropoda > Arachnida > Araneae > Dolomedidae > Dolomedes > Dolomedes plantarius. Next base: position 88,248,409 of record OU015493.1, on the reverse strand, counting down.
ATATGCATACTCCGTTATCCAAAAACGATATGAGAGTCATGGTTTTGTGATATCTAAAACTTCGATAGGTAACATCGTCAACAAGAAAGGAAAAAACGTCAAATTGGAGCTTCAAGTGGGACAAAAATTCCAAACAAGTATCCAAGGAAAAAATGGACATCTTCGACTATTGCAAAGGTACTTAGTTTAATGTTAAAAGAAAATCCCCCTAGTCAAAGGACAGTTGCAAAATCATTAAAATGCTCGGTGTCCATTGTAAACAAAATGATAAACGCTGATTTAAATCTTAAGAAAGCGAAAAAACGCAATGTGCATCGTCTTCTTCCAAATCATATCGCTGAACGCAGGACACGCTGCAGAATTCTATATGAGAAACACTTATCCAAAGAAACATGGAAAACAATTGTCACAATAGATGAATCATGGGTGTATTTAAATGATTGCAACAAAAAAAGAGCCATTTATTATCATAAAAGGGGAGAATAAAATTTAAGTACATGGTTCAAAGAATCGAAAGAAAGTTTTTCTAAGGGATTCGTGATTGTTGCTGGTTTCTCGTATAACGGCAAGTTAAAAATAAAGAGAGTGGAAAAAAATGTCAAGATTAACTCCAAATACTATCTGGAACATATTTTATCACCAATTTTTCTGAATGAAGTACCATCGCATACCGAATGGTAATCTCCTGAAAATACTGCATATCGAGGCCGAGACAAAAATATTCCAAATCATAACGAATAACTGAAGTTTTTTGATTAAAAACAGCGACACATCCTAATCACTCGAAGCCAACAACGCATCTACGTTACGCGCGGAAATAGAATTAGGTCAAAGAGAGGTTGAAAGGAATTGGTGGAGAGTGTTAGTATTGGTAAAAGCGGAGCATCTCGCCAAGGCGTCGGAAAGGTTACCAGATGAGAAAGAAAATTCAGAAAGGGCGATTATAGGTTATTAATAATATTATCATATATATATATACATACATATATATATATATATATATATATATATATATATATATATATATATATATATATATATACATATATATATATATACAGAGGCTGTTCACACATTTTTTAGACGATGTATATTGTATTCACAAAACTAAATTACATAAAATTCATAAAATTCTTGTGTTTTAAATGTTCGATTTGACATCCCTTATTCTGAACTATCTTTCGAAACCGCAATTTCCAGGATAATAATGCCTTTTGAAGTGTCAGAAGAGGTATTCTATCCCATTCCTCCTGAACAGCTTTCCAGAGTCCTGTAAGGGTTTTGGGACGACGTTTGGATAATGCAGATTTTAAAAGTCCGAAAGCACAAAAATCCATAGGTGATACATTGGGAGATTTAGTAGGGATATCAGTGAAGGGTATGGCCTTGATACCAGTTTTTTGTTCCATTTCTTTTAGGAAATTTAGAGTGGATTTTGATGTGTGACTGCTAGCTTTGTCCTGATGGAGTCTCACAGATTGATGGCACTGTGGGTAAAGCGATGATATTTCATTCAGAAAAATTGGCGATAAAATATGTTCCTGATAGTATTTGGAGTTAATCTTGGCATTTTTTTCCACTCTCTTTATTTTTAACTTGCCATTATAAGAAAATCCAGCAACAATCATGAATCCCTTAGAAAAACTTTCTTTCCATTCTTTGAACCATGTACTTAAATTTTTTTCTCCCCTTTTATGATAATAAATGGCTCTTTTTTTGTTGCAATCATTTAAATACACCCATGATTCATCTATTATGACAATTGTTTTCCATTTTTCCTTGGATAAGTGTTTCTCATATAGAATTCTGCAGCGTGTCCTGCGTTCAGCGATATGATTTGGAAGAAGACGATGCACATTGCGTTTTTTCGCTTTCTTAAGATTTAAATCAGCGTTTATCATTTTGTTTACAGTGGACACCGAGCATTCTAATGATTTTGCAACTGTCCTTTGACTAGGGGGATTTTCTTTTAACATTAAACAACGTACCAATTGCAATAGTCGAAGATGTCCGTTTTTTCCTGGGATACTTGTTTGGAATTTTTGTCCCACTTGAGGCTCCAATTTGACGTTTTTTTTTCCTTTCTTGTTGACGATATTACCTATCGACGCTTTGGATATCACAAAACCATGACTCTCACATCGTTTTTGGATAACGGAGTATGCATATTTCTCTTCGGAAAGAGCATAAATATAGCCTTCGAACCACTGCTTTGTTAAAAACGCCATTTTGAATAAAAACAAAACTTTCAAGCCGCAGACGATAATTTTGACTTTTAAAAACATAGTACAATTGCAATTATTTCTTTTGCAGCAAACGCTTTTTTATTACCGCTTACCAAAATCGTCTAAAAAATGTGCGAACAGCCTCTGTATATATATATATATATATATATATATATATATATATATATATATATATATATATATGTGTGTGTGTGTAATATACACACTACATCATGTCCTTAAACTATAACCTGAACGGGAAAACTAGCTCATTTACATGGCTGGTGCTAGACTCAGCCTGAAAGAAATAAAAATTAAATTTGGAAGCAGTCGGGTCGAATCGTTTATTAGAGCTTCAAAAGTACATCCGTTCATTTCAGTAGAACTGCTCGGAATAATATTACCTTTAAACATTAAACGCGAGAGGGCGATGTACATGTGACTATTATTTGCAGGGTCAGCAGAATTTGGGGCTCGCGATGCTAACCCACTCCTGAATTGGGACATATACAAAGTGTAGCAAATGCAAAGGCAGGGACTCATGGGAAGTTCTATGGCTAAGGTTTTTAAAGCGATAAATTAATATTACTGGGGATTGGATTTAGGAAAGGGAGTTTGAATGCTAGAATGGAGGATAGGATGTAATATGCTAGGATGGAATGCTGGGATGGAATATACATAAATCTTCTACTAAAGTATTCAATTATTGTTTCCCTAAAATCTTAGTATATTCTTATACTAATGTATCTCAAAATAAATTCCCTTAAAAAAATCTTAACTGTTCACAAAAACAGTTTAGTTACCGGGCGAAACAGTTTGTTGTCAGCCTCAGACATTCAATCTTCATTCTAAAAAGGAAATTCTAAGAAAACGGATTTTATTATTTCCCCCACATCTTGTTCTTTTGCCAGGGTGCTTTAGCCACCGCGCTGAATATATCTTCTAAATATCATCGACCTTTTAAAAGGAAGCAAAATAAACTCGGAATTGAGATTTTCTCTTTTAGAGAAATCTTTTATTTTTTTCAATTTTACGTTTAGATACACCAGTGGTTTGATTTTATACTTTGCGTACTCCCTGGAAATGTGTATGTAACTGGGTGCTCCTTGTGGAGACAGATAAAACTGTAGTTAGTGTGTAAAAAGGGAAATAAAATTGAACATGCATATATACTTTAAATTGTTTTCATAAATCTATATACACTATTTACCAATAAGTATTTGGACACTTGTGATAGAAAAGAAAAACAAAAAAATTTTCATATTCAGTAGTTGGTAGAGCCTCCACTAGAGGCAATTACAGCCTCAACATTTCGGGGTATGCTTTCCACAAGTCCTTGTATGACGGCTGGTGGTATTTTCTTCTACTCAGCTTGGAGAAGACATGTAAGTTCCTACACCGATTTTGGACAATTGTTGTGCCCCTTAATTCGGCAATCCAACTCGTCCCAGAGGTTCTCGATAGGGTTCAGGTCTGGGCTCTCGGCAGGCCAGTCCTTTCGGTTAACTCCAATGTCACCATACCAATCCATGGTGGACCTCGCAACATGACAGCTGGCGCTGGAAGTAACATGGGTCCAACCTGGGTAACATTGGTCATCGTGGAAGTAATATGGGTCCAACAAGTAAAACTGCCCCAACGCAGGAAGCACACTGTCATACAAAATAGTGAGTAGGAATCGGCAATGAGCTTACCATGAATTGGGACCAAGGGTCACAGTCCCTACCAGGAGACACACCCCCAGACCATAATTTCACCTCCGCCGAACTTTACTGTGGGGACAATGCATTCTGGCAGGGGGCCGTTCTCCAGGCAGACGCCAGACCCAGACTTTGTCAGAGAATCCATTTCCACTGATCTACGGTCCATTTTTGACGTGATTTGCACCACATTAACCAAGCAGCGCGGTTGGACTTTGTGATCAAAGATTTATGGGCGGGAGCACGACCATGAAAACCAAGCAGATGTGCTTTCTTACGGATGGTATTCATGGAAACAACACTCCTGGATGCCTGTTGAAACTCCTGGAGTATGTCCATCGATTGGGTGCGGTTCTTCCAACAGCACCCGTCGGTCTCTATCCCTCAGTTTCGGGGGTCTGCCGACTCGGAGCACATTCCGACAATCACCGCTCACTTTCCTCTTCTGAATCACATAGACCACTGTCGATTTTAGGTAATTCAGCTTGCTAGATCTCTTAAGGATCGGCCATTTCTGTGATACCCGACGATGACACCTTTCTCGAAATCAGATAACTCTGCACTTCGTGGTATCTTGTATCCGATTAATGCCAATGTCGTTTCTTATACGATATTTAACGGCGGAGGGCGTGACGTATAACAGAACCGCAGATATCGGCATTTGCATGGGTGTCCAAATACTAATTGGTAGATAGTGTATATATATAAGCCAAATACCGCTCATTCACTGACTGATCACTGTATCTCTCGAATTTTAAGTCCTAGGAAGCTGAAATTTTGTATGGTGGTTTCTATTAGATCTTAGGTGTTTACTATGAAATCGTTAAAAAACAACCTGAACTTTAAGGGGTTAAGAAGGGCTAAATACATAACATTTAAAGGAAGTAAAATAAACTCGGAATTGAGATTTTACTCTTTTACAGAAGTCTTTTATTTTCCAATTTTACGTTTAGATACACCAGTGGTTTGATTTTATATCTCGCGTACTCCCTGGAAATGTGTTTGTAACTGGCGTACTCTTTATGGAGACAGATAAAACTACAGCTAGTGTGTAATAATGAGAATCATTCTGATCATTCCAGAGAAAAAAACTCCGAATACTCTTCATAATGTTTTATTTTATCACAAAAGACTGTTTTTTTCCACCATTACTGAAAAATTTCCGCTTACCCCTGCACAGTCAAACACGTAACTCAAGGTGTATGCGTACCACATGTTGAGGGTCGCTGAGATACACTGTTGAAATTCTTCTCACCAAAAGATATACATATACATACATACATATATATATATATATATATAATATTATATATATATAATATATATATATATATACACACTCCTACCCCCGTCTAAACGGTCGGAACTATGACTGGCTGCCATAGAGAAGTTTTACTGTATACTTAGAAGGAATTTAGTTGCAACGTAAGAACCTTCTCGCTTTCCCAAGACGTTCTTGTTGGTTACGTTATAGATAGTTATTATTTGCAAAATTTTTTATTGTCATTTTTATGTTAATACTATAACTACTACCGGATCTCATTACAGCTAAGGGTTGAAATATATTCCTAAATGACGGATCGTTGAGAAAAAGTCATTTGTTTTATTTCCCCCAATCAAATAACTAATCTTCAGTCTCAAAGTGTCGTTCTCGGAAAAGCGGGCTTCATTGTTTTCGCAAGCGTCTTGTTTCTTTTTTTTTCCTTTCTCCAGGGTAACTTAAGCTGATGTGTTGCAAATGAATTCCGTTCGCCAAGCGAATGTGTGCTCATGCATCACAATGAAAATTGTTTCTTCTGATGAATGAATGTTTGCATTAAAGAAGAAAACTTCGAGTGTTTAAGCAACCTTTTTTTTTCCCTTTCCAGTGTCACGAACACATCCAGTATTAGCAAATACGAACCCAAAGCAAAAGCTAGTGAAAGCCATTGAGAGGAGTAATTAGAAATATTGGGTCCTTGCGAAGAATATATAAAGTCCCCACCCACCTTGCCACTCACACAACTACGACTTTTGCTAAAACTTATACGATGTAAATGTAAATCTCTCTCTCTCTCTCTCTCTCTCTCTCTCTCTCTCTATATATATATATATATATATATATATATATATATATATATATATATATATATATATGTGTGTGTGTGTGTGTGTGTGTGTGTGTAATACCCAGCAGTTGTAGACATTCGTTCCGTAGTCGAGTCGAAAAGAATCTCCATAGATTTTTAGAACTGTCTTTTTTGTGGACACACAATAGCGGAGTTTTGAAGTATGTTACAGCACGCATAAAAGTACATGTAAGTTCCGGACCTGCTGGAGTATTTAGCTACGTTACATTTTGATGGACAAAGAAGGGACTTGGCGTGCGGCGATAGAGCACACAAGACAAAAGAGTGCGGAGATGACACAAAGTATGGATGGGACAACATCAACATACGAGGACAGTCACGAAAAAAGCCTCGGAGAACCCTTGCTCTCGCTTATACGAAAGGTTCATGACCTTCTACACCAGGGGGCCAAAAACTTCTAATTGGTTATCTGAGACCATCTGACATCGTGTATCACAAGTCATATGATCTTTCGGAGGGTGCGAGAAAAACTCGTGATGTTGAATCATGTTTTGAAACAACTCTTACTGTTTAGCGCGCGCATTAAGGGACAATTTAGCTAGTTAATTCGTTTATCCTTAGGTCATAATTTAAAATAGGGGGCTATATTTTATTGAAACGTTAACAGGAAAACTTAGAATATTCGTTAATTAATAAAGGTGTAATGTTATTATTACATATATGAATAAATAAATAAATAAATATATATATATATATATATTGTACATATATATATATATATATATATATATATATATATATATATATATATATATATATATATATATATATATATATATATGTAACAAGAAAACGCGTCTTCCTAAATTACTTTACTTTAAAGCATATTCTCTTGTTAATAAAACACGACCCCTTTTCCAAAAATTGCAACCTAAAAGTAAAGTAACTATAAATTATATTAGCCCTGCAGATCATTAAGCAGGCATGTGAAGTATCTGAACTCAATAACATCCCCAGATATGAGTGTTCGAAGTTTATGAGATTCCGAATGTCAGTATAGTGTCAAAATTCTTGAAGAGCCCTCGAAACACTCTGAATTTATGTCTTGTATAACGTCAAAAACCCCACTTTGCAAGAACTTTATGGCCACTTACCCTACGCCCAGGTCAACAGTTCACAGCTCTAACAAGCGTGGGATCTATCAGTCCCCGGAAAACTAAAGTGGACACGTGAACTCCACGTATCTGAAGTCGCCCAATTAAAAATTAAGTAGTTTAGGCCCTCTGGCGTCAATATCGCAAAACACCCATTTAATATTGCATGAACAGAAGACTTTTCTCTCTCTTCGTTTCTAACTCTTGTTGCTGTCGGACCTGCTGTCCGCTGATGTATGTAATCCGCGTCCCGTCCTGGCATGTACGCCGGACAAGTCATGTGGCCGCTGCAGCCTTCGCGATGCTTCATAATTGAATAAAAGTGTTTTCCTGGATCAACACTACGCCCGACTGCATCTCTCCAATTTGTGCGCAGCGATTTACTGTATGATCAACACCCTCGTGCCGACTGCATCTCTCCAAGTTGTGCGCATCAATTCAACTTGTGCTAAATTTTCCAGATGTGATTATTATCACACACACACACACACACACACACACACACACACACACACACACACACATATATATATATATATATATATATATACACATATATATATATATGTGTGTGTGTGTGTGTGTGTGTGTGTGTATCTACCAGTAGAATACCAGCCCCGAGGCTCGGAGACACTCTTTTGAATCTTAATTTTGACCAACTGTTCGGAAATTAAGAAATTTTGTATTTGAAGAAACTTTTGAGATTGAGATTTTTTTTTTCAATTTTCTCTATGCTCTTAGATCCTTGCTGTTAGAGACTGTACTTATTAGGTATGAGTGTCGAGGAAAAAAATTTTCCCGAGTGAAAAATCTGATCCCAAATTATCTATTGAGCTAGATTCTGTGAGGTCCTAAAGTTCCGAAAATCATTAGATGAAAAGAAAAAGGGGTTAAGTCCGATGGGAGTCAGATTAAGTTAGTCCGTTATTAGACATTTCCGAAAACTATCGTGATAGGATTGTAGAACTAAAGGAAGGGGAAAAATTAAAACCCATCTTATAAGAAATCGGATTACCAGTAAGTCTTTTATGTTTGCTCATCGTGACATAGTTTTGGCCTCAGAATCAAATTACTTCCCTTTTATTCCTTTGGAATCAAAGACAGGTTTAGTTAAGACCTTTCATTGGAGCAAGTAAGTCAACTAATGGCTATAAATGTTTAGGCGATAAGGAATTCACCAAGGAGGTGGCGACTCATTGGTGAAAACTCATCAATGAGAAGGGCATTTACTTGTTTAATGAACATAGATTATACTTATATTAATATTTAGATCACAAATATAAGTTGAAACTGAATATAAATACAAGAAGGAAAAGAAAATGAGGAATATTAGTGAAATAAAGTATATTAGCAAAAATAAAGTTTGATAACGTATTTTTATCACAATGAAGAAATTATCATTAAATGGAGGGTCGTCTCCGATAACAAAAGGGGACGAATCTGAGATCGAATTTTCTACTGAGGTGTTATTTATGTATCGGCAGCGTTCTGATACTGTACTCTGAAACCATGAGTGATACTGTCTGCACTGAGGATGATAAAGATATCTTATTATTAAATTTTATTCCTTTAATATTCTTCATTAGATTAATATATTTCTTCTTAAATAGGAAAGTTCCATGTTTTGTTCTTTACTAAGAAAGTATTTATTTAAAAAATTGTCTTCTTAATTGCTAATGAGGATTAGTACAGTATTTTGTAAGTATCTATCTATCTATCTATCTATCTATCTCTCTCTCTCTCTCTCTCTCTATATATATATATATATATATATATATATATATATATATATATATATATATATATATATATATATATTTTTATATATATATATTGTAAGAATCCGTTACGAACTTTCCGAATAAATCACCCAGACAGCCGGACCTCCCACAGCAGGTGACCTGCGAACAGTTCTATCGATCAGCGTCAAGGTGTCTACCACATGGCTTCGTTGTCAAGCGAATCACAGCCAACGGACATGACGTCACAAATTGTACCAGCCAACCTAAACATTTGCAGTCACGTGACCGGAAGCACGTTTGCCAACGCCGGGAGAAGAAATCCAGTTTTTGGACAGACTTGGTCGAGACTCCCATCTAGAGAGCACCTTTCGTCTACGTTGTCCTGGAGCGACCGACTTCATCCTGAACTTTATTTTTCAGAGCAGCCCGCTCGAAGCTTCTCGTCAACTAATACTTCACCCTGAAGTATAGCTATCTCAGAGCATCCTGCTCTACAGGCTTCTGTTAGCTCGTTACTTCATCAAGAAGTTATCTTCATACTTCAGAGCAGCCCGCTCTAGAGCTTCTCGTGAGTTATAACTCCTTACGAAGTTATTCTATTTTCAGAGCTGTATGCTCTAGAGGCTGTGTACCGACCTTCTAGTTCCGTTATGAAATTACTTGCCGGCATCTTATCATCGAAATTATTTGGTTATTACGAAGGCCAGTTCCCTCTATGTCTAGAGGTAGATCAACATTGTAAATAGTGTAAAAAGTTTCGGACTAAAATTTAATAAAACTGTAATTTAATGTAGTAGACTGACTCTGAACATTTATAGCTACCCGGAGTCTGAAGTTATCACAATATATATATATATATATATATATATATATATATATATATATATATATATATATATATATATATATATATATATATATATATATGTGTACTAGCTGAAAACCCGCACTTCGCTACGGAGTACATTCAAATTAAATATATCGGTCAATGTATGCAATTAATGTCAATATATATATATATATATATATATATATATATATATATAAACATATGTTACAGTGAAAACCTGAAATCAGTCAAAACCCGAATTAACTAGGGAAAACGCGTTCTAACTGGGAGCGCTAGGGAAAACCCGAATTTACTAGGAAAAACGCGTTCAAACTGAGAGCGCTAGGTAAATCCTATTTTCCCTAGTTAATGCCGGTTTTGTCCAGTTAGAACCGCTTGAATTTGGATTTGTTGCTTGTGAAATTTTCAAAGCAAGTGCAGTCGTTTAGTTTTATTCTTGCAGGAACGTGCTTGTTCTGTTTGATTTATTTACGACTAGCTGAAAACCCGCGCTTCGCTACGGAGTACATTGAAATTAAATATAACGGTCAATGTATGCAATTAATTCCAAAAAAAAAAAATATATATATATATTTATAATAAATACGACGATCAATGTATACAATTGATGTAAAAAAAACATATTTATAAAAAAATCGTAAGGGATATTTTTATAGACAAAATAAAGTCCAATCGTCTGCCGCATTAGCAAGGAAAAAATATTTTTTTGTCTATTTTTTTTTGCACGTGACGATAAATTTATTTAAAGTACCAGAAAAAGAAATCTCGTGATCAGCACTTAATAAATTAAATTCTAAAAATTAATCTTTAAAAATTCACCAAAAATCAGGAAATGGAGGTAAAAATTCGAAAAAAATTTCATTTTGAAGGAATTTTTATGATCTTTCTCGTGATATAAATTTTATAACCCTCAATGTATTATTTTAAATGGAAACGTAAAAAAAGTTTAAAAAACAGCTTAAACATTTAATTTAAAAAAATGTACGAAGAATTTTTGAAAAATCTTTCTTAGTGCACCCCTACACTATTAGAAGAATCACCATGCAAAATTTCAGCCCTTTAGGTCCAGCGGTTTGGTCTGTCCGTTGTATGTCAGTCAGTCAGTCAGTGAATGAATGAGTCAGTTACGGAACTGTTTTATATATATAGACTAGCTGAAAACCCGCACTTCGCTACGGTGTACATTCAAATTAAATACAATGGTCAATGTATGCAATTAATGCCAAAAAAAAATAAATATATATATATTTATAATAAATACGACGATCAATATATACAATTCATGTAGAAAAAAATATATATATTTATAAAAAAATCGTAAGGGATATTTTTATAGACAAAATAATGTCCAATCGTCTGCCGCATTAGCAAGAAAAAAATATTTTTTGTCTATTTAGTTGTTATGCACGTGACGAGTAGTCATGCACGACGAGTACGTGACGAGTAGTTAGTTGTTATGCACGTGACAAGTACCAGAAAAAGAAGTCACGTGATTAGCATTTAATAAATTAAATTCTAAAAATTAATCTAGCATTTAATAAATTAAATTCTAAAAATTAATCTTTAAAAATTCACCAAAAATCAGGAAATGGAGGTAAAGATTCGAAAAAGATTTCATTTTAAAAGAATTTTTAGGATCTTTCTCGTGATATAAATTTTATAACCCTCAAATTATTATTTTAAATGCAAACTTTAAAAAAGTAAAAAAAAAGCTTAAAAATTTAATTTAAAAAAATCTAAGAAGAATTTTTCAAAAATCTTTCTTAGTGCGCCCTTACACTATAAGAAGAATCTCCAGTCAAAATTTCAGCTTTTTAGGTCCAGCGGTTTGGTCTGTGTGTTGTATGTCAGTCAGTCAGTCAGTGAGTGAGTGAGTGAGTTACGGAACTGTTTTATATATGAGGCGGTGAAAGGCTAAGTGGTGTAAGTCAGTAAGTCAAGTGGTGTAAGTCAAAAGAGTTTAACTGCAAAAACTACAAAAAATTTCATCATAAATTGAACAAATTATAATTCATATCAATTATTACAATATTGCAAATAATAACTATTTACAATTCCACTATAAATTGAACATGGAGATTACATATTTGCCCCCAAATGGAAAAAGTTGAAAATGTGACTTACACCACTTTGCCTTTCAACGCCTTTATATAGATGAGTAAAGAAAATGCTAATGCTTTTTGCACTAAAAATTGGAAATATAGATTTCTTGAACAGTTACAGTTATTAGACAAAAAAATAAAATAACTTTAATGTTATAACAAGTGATGAATACAACACTCTTTTATCAGAGGTTGAAGACGCCAAATCTGCCGTTAGCAAGACTTCTGTTCAATACCGCAGATTAAAAAGGTTTGACATTCTTGAAATCAGTGGAATAAAAAAGTTGGTTTCTTCAAATGAGCCCATAAAATATTATTTACCAGTTGAAGAAATTTTTGATGTTATCGAAAGTGCGCATGTGGCCATATAGGACATGATGGTAGAGACAGACCCAAAATTGAAACTTCAAGAAAATATGCTAACATAACTACTGAGATGATACAACTTTTTTTATCGATGTGTGAAACATGTCAACAGAAAAAAAAAATGGAAAGGTTTGGTTTCTAAACCTGTTATTCACTCAGAAATGAACAGTCGCTGCCAAGTGGATTTGATTGACATGAAATCTCAGGCAGATAAGGAATTTAGGTTTTTTTATGGTTTACCAGGACCATCTAACAAAGTTTGTTTTACTGCGAGTACTTCAGAGCGGAAGAGGCTGCTTTGCAACTACTTGATATCTTTTTGACATTTGTGGCTCCTTGTATATTGCATTCTGATAATGGAAGAGAGTTTGTAAATTCCGTTATAGAGCAGTTATCTACGTATTGGCTAGAATTGAAGATTGTTCATGGGAAGCCTCGTCATAGCCAGTCGCAGGGTTCGGTTGAGAGGGCCAACCAAGACGTAGAAAATATTTTGGCTTCATGGATGAAAGATAATCAAACTACAAAGTGGTCCAATGGTCTTCGTTTTGTCCAATTCATAAAAAACAGAGCTTTACATTCAGGAATTAAACAATCACCATACAAAGCTATGTTTGGGATTGAACCAAGAGTTGGAATGACAACCTCAACCTTGCCATCCGATATTATAAAAAATATCCAGAACGAGGATGAACTTCAGAAAATTTTCAAGGACATGAATGCAGAAGAGCAAGAAACTGAACAAGCATAATCAGGGGAGTATATGCTTGCTAGTAAGTCGATCAACATTTTTCTAATTAGAAAGGAAACCAAAGAAAATAATTAGTAATTAGAAAGGAAGCCAAAGATAAGTAATTCGTAATAACGGTACTGTGTTAAACAATATCCAAATAAAGTATTTTTTCTTCTTCAATGATAGGTTCTTTCCTCAAACACTGTTTTACTAAGTATAGTTTGATTTAAATTAGAACTTGTTATATAACATATTGTTGAAATAATACAATAATTTTGGATAGATAGAAATAATATTGTCTAACAAATCAGTCAAAACCCGAATAAAACGGATTTACCCTAGCGCTCCCAGTTAGAACGCGTTTTCCCTAGTTAATTCGGGTTTTGACTGTGACAGATATATGTATGTATAATAAATACGACGATCAATATATACAATTGATGTAAAATATATATATATATATATATATATATATATATATATATTTATAAAAAAAATAATAAGAGATATTTTTATAGACAAAATAATGTAGAAGAAAATATTCAAATTAAATCTAATAGGACATACTAAAGAACATAGTACAGTTAATATAGTACAGTTTGAGGAGCATATCTTTTACTGTGGTTTAATATTTTTTTGGATAATGTCCAATCGTCTGCCGCATTAGCAAGGGAAAAAATATGTTTTTGTCTATTTCATTGTTATAGACGTGACGATAAATTTATTTAAAGTACCAGAAAAGGAAATCACGTGATCAGCATTTAATAAATTAAATTCTAAAAATTAATCTTTAAAAATTCACTAAAAATCAGAAAAGGGAGGTAAAGATTCAAAAAAGATCTCATTTTAAAGGAATTTTTAGGATCTTTCTCGTGATATAAATTTTATAACCCTCAAATTATTATTTTAAATGCAAATTTAAAAAAAGTTATTAAAAGAGCTTAAAAATTTAATTTTAAAATATCTAAGAAGAATTTTTCAAAAATCTTTCTCAGTGCACCCCTACACTATAAGAAGAATCACCATGCAAAATTTCAGCCCTTTAGATCCAGCGGTTTGGTCTGTGCGTTGTATGTCAGTCAGTAAGTCAGTCAGTTACGGAACTGTTTTATATATATATATATATATATATATATATATATATATATATATAGTATATAAGACAAGAGTTGAAAGTGAAAATCCAGCAAAAGACATATTACACTATGCAACGTGAAACAAAAAACATGAAAAGAAAATAATTTAAAAGGTTTTAGACAGCATCTCTTCATCAGCGGTGTCGATACTGCCTAAAAACCAATGCATACTTAGACAAAAGGGTGGAACAATCCATAAGAATCAGAAGAAATGAATAAAAAGTTGCTAACCAAACAAAAGAACACCAAGCCTGGCGCTAGACAATGTTGAAGTTAAGAGTATTAAACCACAAGGAGACCGACGTCACAAACCTTGTAACCACGGAGTTAATGGAAACACAGATGCAGACTTGGAAAGGAGACTGTGTTATAGGACATATTAACCAAAATTAATAATGTATTATTATTATTATAACTTAAGAGTAAAAATATTATTATTAATTATTATTGCTTAAGAATAAAAATATTGTTATTATTACTGAAGAATAAAAATATTTTACAACATAATCTTATTTAATTATACTTATTAATTTTTATTACTTATATATATATATACAACCTTTGTCAAGAAAGTTCAGTGAATGATGTCATAGCGCTCCCGGTCGTTAAGAGTTTGCAACCGGCGCATACCGTGCCGGACAGGTGAAGACTGGTCTAAACCAGTTCCTGAGCGGCGGCGCTGCGAGTTACTTTATCACGTGGAAACAGTTCATTGTAGAGTGAAGGTGTTGTGAGCTCGGTCGAAATTCAAAATGGATCAGCGAACGAATATGCTGTTCTGTTTCAAACTTTGAAAATCAACGAAAGAGACTCATGAAATGCTGCTAAAAGTTAATTAAGAACATTCTGTCACCTTGAAGTCTGCACCTTGAAGTCACCTGAAACGTCTGCTGCAACGGATCAATCGGGTACACCCCCAGTACGCCAGGCAAGGCAACTGGACCCTGCTTCACGACAATGCCCGGCCACATACTGCCTTTCTGGTGCAGCAGTTCCTGGCCAACAGGCGATTTGTGTCCCTGAATCACCCACCCTACTCCCCAGAGTTGTCTCCCCCGGACTTTTTCTCGTTCCCTAAATAGAAATCAGCCTTGAAGGGCCACAGGTTATCGGACATTTCGGACATCCAACGTAATGCTACGTCTCAAGATGAAGGCCATCCCTAAAGAAGACTTCGCCAGGAGTTTCCAAGACTTGTATAGCCGTTCCCAGATGTGCATTACCGCGTACGGGGATTACCTCGAAGGACAGTAACAGCTGTTTCATGTAAGACAACAATCCATTGTAACTATAGACACATTCACCGAACTTTCTGGACAAAGGTTGTATATATATATATATATATATATATATATATATATATATATATATATATATATATATGTGTGTGTGTGTGTGTGTGTGTGCGTATACAACTTTTACTTCTTTTTATTCATATGACCTTGCTGTTGCCAATCTTCTAAGTGAAAAGTTCTTTTTAACTAGTGTTCCGTGAGAAAATTGAAGACAATCAAAATATGTTTTCGTTGCTAAAAGTATTCTTTTAGTGACAACACAGGGCTGTTCTCAAAAAGAGAAAATAAAAAAACAAACCGTTACATACTTCATATTTTTTTTCTCTTTAACAGTGATATTTCTCCCTATTTAAGGTATTTATGTACAAAAAATTCTTGAACTATAAAGATAAAAAATAGATATTATCTATGCATAAGTAACCATCTCGTTTTGCATTACAAGCCAGATTTTTCAAGGAGCGAGAACAGAAAGCATTCAAAAACGCAGATTATATAAATGCGCAACTGTAGAAATTTTCGGCATAAAATTAGATAAAACCATTTTTATATGACATAAAAAAGATGATTAATGAGATCAATCTATAACCTCGTGTAGACCCTTTGTAGACGAGAACTGACAAAATAGTAGCCATCTATGTAGCACGCATGCAAGAAGAAAGTCATGTGTTCAGAACGGATCATTACAAAAGAAAATTAAGGTTATCTCTATCATAAAGAAGAATCGATGTCGAAATTATCGTCTTTCCCCTCGAAACCGATCCTCATCATTTAACAGGCCTAATTTATTTCTTTTTTCCTTATTTTTTCCCGGGATCTTGTTTCTGGCCGGTATGTCGTAAACAAATTCTGTTCGAAGGAATAAATTGAGCCGAATGCTCCATAATGAAACTATTTCTTAGAAGTAATGTATTTTGTACATCAAAGAAAATAAACTATGACCGTCGAAATGGATATTTTCTCGTTTTTGTGTATCGCAGCATGTTTAGATTTAGGGGATACAAATCACAACGATGGACATTTCTAATTTTCCAAGAATTTCCTGACAATAGGGGATAATTTTTCCCACAAAATTGCTCACGTGGAAAATTACGTTTTTATTTGAATGATTTCAGGCTTGAATTACTTTGATTTTATTATTGGAAACGTTTAAGAGTATTTACGACTGTTTATTCCCCACTCTTATGATTGGAATTATTTACAGGTATTTATTGCCCAAGCCTCTATTGCATGAATAATTTTAATCCGTTGTTATTATTTCCAATTTTTTCCCAGATGTTCACGCTTAAGTGCCCATTAAACGGACTTTCAACGTATCAATCATAAAAAAAATATTTGTTTTTATAAAATAACTTGAAGGAAATGGTTCACAATTTAATTGCGCTACGGGTTACATTCATTTTCATAGAATTTTTCCTTTTCTTTATTTTAAAAAGATACACTGCTAAAATTCGTGTGATTTGAGGATATGTTTTAATTATGCATAAAAATTTAAACAAATTAAATTACATTTAATTACATTAAATTAATTTACATTTAAATTACATTAAATTAATTTACAATTTTTACTACGCATATAAAAAATGATTAAAAATACATAGTCTCTATTTAATGAAGCTCCTATGTTCCACTTAAAATTTAAGGTATAGAGAAAATTGTTTTACCACAAAAATGACTAGAATTGCAAAAACTTTATCTGATAAATGAAAATGTTCTAAAAAGCTAAGCAATTGTTTTTAATATAATGAAACATTGAATCTTCATATAAATTAACTTTATAGTAGTAGAAAATTGTTTATAACTAAGAAAACAAAACTGAAAAAAATATTACAAATATTACGCATAAAACCTAATCTGATAAAAATATATTCTATATTAATCTGTATCATCTCTAAAGAAACGGGTTAAAAATAAATTTCATAATGAAAAAAATGATAAAAGTGATGAAATTTCTGAAACTTCAAACAGGAAAAATGTGATTATTCATACACTCATGGACAAAAAAATTAGCGCACCAAGAAATAATTGCGGGATCGTAACGAAACTTGCAATGAAGGTACATGTCGGGGAGATATGCAAATGATTAGAAATGCAGCGTGATTGCGCATTACGTATAGCCGGTAGAGGGCGTTGAACATCGTACTCTGTGGAGTATAAAACAGGTAACCAAAGCTTGTTTGAGTGTGCTGAATCATTTACAAAGGAAGAGCTGAGATAGACATGCCATTACGCCGTGTTCGAAGACAATATAAGCAGTTGTCGCAGTTTGAGAGGGGGAGAATCGTCGGGATGATGGAAGCTGGGTGGTCAGCTAGGCGAGTAGCTGGTCAATTAGGCCGCTCTGATTGTGTTGTGAGGAGGTGTTGGGACCAGTGGACCCGAGAGATGTCATGTACACGAAGACCAGGCTCAGGACGCCCTCGACAGACCAGTCGTCGAAAAGACAGCCACATCGTAAGAAATGCACGCGTACAGCCAACTGCTTCATCGGCCGCCATCCAGGCACAGGTAGCACCTTCACTAGGGGCCTCTGTGTCTTCTTGAACCATACGAAGGCGCCTGGCTGAAGGACAGTTGGTATCGCGGCGCCCATTACGTGTGCTGCCCTTGACGCCCACCCATCGACGACTCCGTTTGGAGTTTTGCCGCGCACGAGGAAACTGGACTGCAGCGGAATGGAACCAGGTCGTCTTTAGCGACGAATCCAGATTCAATCTCGGCAGTGATGACAATCGTGTTCATGTGTGGAGAGCCCGTGGTGAACGCTTCAATCCTGCCTTTGCTGTACAGCGACACATCGCTCCCACAGCTGGTGTGATGGTATGGGGTGCCATGGCCTACAATACACGGTCACCCCCAGTATTGTTCCTTGGCACCATGACAGCCCAGCGGTATGTTCATGAAATCCTGCAACTACATGTGTTGCCACTCACGCAACGGTTCCCAGGAGCCATTTTTCAACAAGACAATGCTCGGCCTCATACGGCAAGGGTGTCACAAGACTGTCTCCGCACTGTTACTACCCTTCCTTGGCCTGCCCGATCCCCAGATTTGTCTCCAATCGAGCATATCTGGGATCATTTGGGACGACGAGTTGGGCATCCCACGAGTTTGAACGAACTAGAGGCAAGGTTACAGCAAATATGGAACGAAATGTCTCAAGACATCATACAGAACTTGTATGACTCAATGCCCGATCGTATCGCATCGTGCATTCACGCTAGAGGGGGTCCAACGGAGTATTAACTCCTCCGTTCTTTTGCCTTTTTCTCTGAAATAAATTATCCTTTTTCTTTGATTTTCTTATCATTTACTTATATCAAAGTAGTCATTACGTATGTAAAATTTCGTTTCATTTTGACGACTCCTTCTTGGTGCGCTAATTTTTTTGTCCATGAGTGTATATTTCGCATTCTATTTTTATTATTAAATGGAAAATTATTCCGTAGGTTCTGTAGAGCTTTTTTGTAAGAAAATTATTTTTCACATAAAAATGCCACATTTTTAAAATTTGAACAAATGTGATTCACATTGTCACAGATGTGACACATGTGTCACAATTTCGCACTTTTACAAATGTAAAATTGTGACATTTTTACAAATGTTACAATTCCACATTTTTTTATTTTTGTGAATAGAGTAAATCAATCAGTACAAGACCTGTAATTTACCAGTAACACACACAAGACCTGTTTGCATAATAAGAACATGCTCTTTAGATTTTTTTGTAAATATGAAAACCATTTTGCCCATAAAATTTTTCTCATTTTTGTGGCCAGAATAAATCAATCCACGCAAGGCAAGTAATTTACTAATAACACACACTAGACCTGTTTGCTTATTAAAAACCAGCTCTTTAGAGCTTTTTTTTAATATGAAAAATATTTTGCCCATAAAAATTTTCTCATTTTTGTGAACAGAATAAATGAATCCATAAAAGACCTGTAATTTAATAACAACACACACAAGACCTGTTTGCAAACTAAAAACTTGCTCTTTAGAGCTTTTATTCATATGAGAAACATTTTGCCCATGAAAATTTTCTCTTTTTTGTGAATTGAATAAATGAATCCGTACAAGACCTGTAATTTACCAATAACACACACAAGGCCTGTTTTCATGTTAAAAACTTGCTCTTTAGAGCTTTTTTTATACGAGAAAAATTTTGCTCATGAAAATTGTCTCTTTTTTGTGAATAGAATAAGTGAATCCACACCAGCCATGTAATTTATTAATAACACACACAATACCTTTTGCATGCTAAAAACCTGCTTTTAAGTGCTTTTTTTAAATATGAAAAACATTTTGCTCATAAAAATTTTCTCATTTTTGTGAACAGAATAAATGAATCCACACCTGTAATTAACTAACAACACACACTAGACCTGTTTGCATCCTAAAAATGCGTGAAACAAAATTTTTGAAACACACAAATCGTTACACAAAATAATATTTCCGATATTTAGAATTTTTTTTTCGTGATATTCAGATTACTGACATGTATTACCTACTAGAATACAGTCAAAAAAGATTAATAGTAAGAAATATTTTTTTTTTTTTTTTTTTTTTTTTTTTTTTTTTTTTTTTTTTTTTTTTTTTTTTTTTTGGAAGACGAAATTTTCTGAGCAATACTGTACTGAAAGTTATGCCTGTTTTATATTTCACACTAACTCTAATATTTTCTTTAAATACACTAAAATGATGCAATCTGGGGCATAAATTTGCAATATGAGTCTACCTATTTCCAAAACAGAATGTGGTGTCGTAGAGAGATCTCCAGTTCAAAGCTGTCACATATCTTCAAGGACTCCACGTAATTTGCGAAATGCTTTTGTAAAGGAGGGGGAATTTACTGCCATTTGTTCCCTGAAATATCGCATTTTCGTTTTGCGGATTCATTCGAGCTTTATGTTACTTCTGGGGGCACAAATCTTTTCTGCACTTTGTTTGGTTACAGTAGTTGGTTGTCTCTGTATATGCAAATATTTCAGAACATTTCCTTAGGGGGGTAAATGTAGTTTGACAGTATGAAGAGTAAAATATACTTTTCTTTCACCCACCCACACACACACGCGTTGAAATGAGCTTGATATTAGAATAGTTCAACGTTTCATCGACTTTCATAGTATTATTTGCAAGTATTATGAGTACAATGCTTCACTTTGTCGCTCATAAACGACATATTTTTAATGAAGAGTACAAGGTGATGAAGATTATTTTATATTCCTAGCAATATGTAGGTACCTGTTTCAAAAATTGTATTTCGTAATAAATTCAAATACAAGACGAATTTATAGTAAATGATGAACATCATATATTGTGAATAATAAATTACTTGGGAACTAACTATCTGAAAAACACCTCAATTACATCTTTGAATTAATTATTTAGTGTCATTCTTAGCACTGAATTAATTATTTTGTGTTATTTCTTAGCTTTTTAAAATTACTTTAATAATTCTGGCATCTAATTAAAAACTTAAGAACAAAAAGGTTGAGTTGAATCAAAAGATTCGCTTGGATAAACAACCGCTCAAAGCTAATGGGCGTCCCCCCCCCCAAAGAAATGGATTAGATAATTGAAATAAAGGAATTAGCAACTATCAGTTACATTTACTAGCATGTTATAATAAATGCATTTGGTAATAAAAGACGATGATATACAGTAAATGTACTTAAACTCGCTGAAGGTAATTGAAGAATTGCCGATTGATTTGCCATGGTAATATACACAAATGGCAAACCTTAATAACCTCTATAGCTGCATTGCGACACTATTCAAGACTGTTTGCTGGTATTGCGAATTTCCTTTCTCTTTTATAGTTAAGAGTATACGTTTGAAGATGCTTTTATTAAAATTTTATTGGATATCTACCTCACTTTTTAATCTCCCTTGTTTTGATTCCCAACCACAATTGCTGCGATAGAACTTTTCAGTTCTAAGAGATCTACCGGGTGTAGTCAGATATCTCAGGTTTATACGATAAAAAAAATTCAGTGTGATTGTTTCAAGGGGTTTAAATAGCTTAATATGATAAAAAGGAATATTCATAAAACACGTCATTTTCCTTCTTTTAGATTCCTGGACGTTGAAGCATATATTTCCTTACGAACTTCGCATCGAAGCTTCCTGGTCCAATGACGATTTGGCTAAATAACTTATTTCCGCAGTACGGGTAATAGATCTAAATTCATTTGTTGTCCAGATCAAAAGTTTGAACAGTTTACCCTCAAACCCCAAAGAACTAAATGCCTTGTAATGCGCTTGCCTCTATGAGGATTATCTAAAGCATTGAAGAATGTTAGTAACTTTCTACGTGCGTGCATTTAGAATTTAAATTGGCTGAGATTTAGAAAGTTAGGTTATTGGATCGCTTAAAAAGAACTCTTTGAGATGGCCCACTCTTAGTTTTCATTCATTAAGGATCACAGTGAAACTGAAAATTCTACTTATCAAAAATGGCGCATTTGATACAGCCGTTTTTTGAAATTTCTTACTTTTAAAAATTGAAAAGAGCTTATAAAGGTAAAAATTACTTATAAAGGTCGAGCTTAGTATACCTTCAGTATGCGTCCCACCCGCTCACAGCATGCATGCTGTGAGCGGGTGGGTTCTTTCACACCCATGGGTGTGAAAGAAAGATAATAGTTAACGATTTTGTCTCCGCTACCTCGTTAAGTAGTTTATCAGCGCCTTTCACTCCCACCACTAGGGTACTGGGGATCCCTTTCCAGCACTTCTATTTTTTACATTGTGCCTAGAAGATCCTTTCTGTGCTCTGAGGGCAAAATGTTCTAAGAAATTTACGTGACAGCAATTCTAAAATTCAAGATGCCATGAAAAAATCAGTAATTTGTTTTACATGAGCAAACGTGGTACCAATGTTTCAGGAAAATAGTTGGCTATTGCTTACAGTAGTTACAGTAAATAGAAAATATCGTCGAACGAGAATCCGGAATGTGAGAAACTCAATTTTTTAAAGAAAAGTTTTTTTATAATATTTTGCCATCTGAGCACAGATTTGTCGCTTTTGTGATTTTTTGGGGGAGACAATCGTACCTAATGAACTGAATGCCTGAGGATGGATTACATCTGGTGACCCGAAACTAGTCGCCATGCTAGTTATGAATTTAAGAAAATTCACTCTTCAACTTATTCGTTATTTAGAGGTACCTTGTGAATACCAATGTTAGATGACATTTCTATTGATTGGGATGGTACTATTTAATCCCTTGCACAATTTAATTGAAAAGTAAAATATTTTTTATATTATTGTTAGGATAATACTTTATTTCCGTATTGCTTCGCGTTGGGCCATTCGGATTCAACAATTGTTTATTTGTTCTTGGGGAGGGGGCATTCGTTTCATTAAGTTATATCTCACGTCTCTGGTTCGATGCCGGTTGCTGAAAAATCCTCTGCCGTGTACACTAACGGCAGCTGGTGCACGAAAGATATGTCATGGCTGCAATGTCCTCTAAGTTCTCAAAGTTACCTCTGGAGGTGCAGGGTCAAGTGTTCCAGTCTCGTCACTTGACTCGGTTCAAAATTACAGGGCCGGTCCTTTTGCCAAGTCGGACTCCGACCCTTTTGGGGACCCCTTTTCCTCCCCTATTAAAAGCCGGAGCCGCACCACTTCGCCCAATATTCAGTTATGGACTTGAACTGACAATATATTGTCGTTCAAGGGGATTCAGTCACAACACACACACAATTACACAGTTATATCTCATGGCGACTTAAGATGGTTTTCATTAAGAGTAGAGCCAAACTTCGTAATCGAGATGCGGATGTGATGATGTATAATATGAACACTTATGAAATAAGCACGCCTTTTATTATGAATACTCACCAAGTGGTATTTCTGACGGTAAGACACAACTAGGACCCAGTGTGATGCATTATTACTCTGGAGTACTATATTTCATACCTTTATAAGTTATTTTCAATTTTTAGAAGTAAGAAATGTCAAAAAGCGGCTGTATTAAAAACGGCATTTTCGACGAGTAGGATTTTCAGTTTCACCGTGATTCTTAATGAATCAAAACTAAGAGTTTGCAATATCAAAGTGTCCTTCTTAAGCGATCCAATAACCTAACTTTCTAACTTTCAGACAATTTAAATTCCAAATGCACGTATATAAAAAGTTACTAACATTCTTCAATGCTTTACATAATCCTCGTAGAAGCAAGAGCATTACAAGGCATTTAGTTCTTTAGCGTTTGAGGATAAACTGTTCAAACATTAGATCTAGACAACGAAATGAATTTAAATCTGTGTTCCTCGTACTGCGGAATAAATCAAATTTTCAGTGGACCAGGAAGCTTTGATGAGAATTTCGTAATGAAATATATGCTTCAACGTCCAGGAATCTAAAAGCAGGAAAACGACATGTTTTATGCATATTTCTCTTTTACTGGTCATCAGACGTTTTTCAAATGGCTATTTAATAGCACGTGTTTGGCATAACATAATCAATATTCATTACTTGCGGATTACATTAGTAAAAATTAGAATTCTATTTTGGACTCTCTTATTAAGGGAAAAAAGATCAATGGCAAAGTGAGAAGAGCGAGAAATATTTAAAGAAGTGCTTTCTATGCAAGTTTGATACTTTCTATGTATAATATTTTTCACAGAGAAACATTGCATTAGCTTATGAACGTCATTACAATAGTTTATGAATGATGTATTAAATGTATATTAGCGAGAAAATATGAAGCTTTACTTAATATTTTGGGGTCAATATAACATTGAAAACATTTAATAAATAAGTGAACATTTCCGAGTTATTTTAAAATGTACTTCAAACATACAAAGAAGCAATGAAATATTAGGTGTAACTTTTCTGTGGCAGTTTCTTTTACAGATAAGAGGTTTCCCACATAAAATGTTTCAAACAGTATCAGTCTCCTCTACTGAACAAATGAATGAAATAAAGATAAATAGAAGAAAAGCTATTGGATAATACAACTCTATTTAGCAATGAACAATAATTGTTCCAGGGCTAGCAAAATAGTTCCTCACGATTCACATTGTCTGGTAAACTACCATCATTAATCATCACCGTACACATCATTGTGGACTACGGTGTCTATGATCTCATCATTCAATCACCCCTAAATCCCTGTACAATAACTTCCTCCCTCCATGATCAACGATTAAGATGATATTATAATTGGTCTCTGTGTTTAACCGGATAAAACAAAGATATTTTTCTCTAAATGGTCGATAAGCACACGGGGAGGAGAATATGCTCTGCGAGATACTTTATCTTTCAGTAATAATGAGTTTCGAACATTAAGAATGGGGTATTTTCTATCTTTTATAAAGAAAAAATCTTTTCGGGAAAAACCATCATTTTTATCTCCCGAGAGATAAAACCTTTTTTGAGTGACAAATAAGTAGTTCTATACCTCCCACTTACCTATTTCTTTAAAACGGCGATCTCTCCTAAAACGTCTGAAACCGCATAAAAAATAGAACGAGATTTAAACAGAAGGAATATGCAGAGGGGGAGCAGTAGTAATGCATGTTCTACAATATCATCAATGACGAACGCAATAATGCATTCGGATTAAATATATAAGGCGAAGGGATTTTTGCCTGTGTGCGTGCAGAACATTACATTCCTTAAACAGCAAGTTGGCTCAGTAGAAAAAAGAAAAAAAACTGCTCCCGAGCTGAATGCACGGATTTCTCATTCAACAATTGCGTGATGCGGGAGTATCAAACAAGATGTTCTCCTATCCGTTCCACACTCAGGTACACTTTCCCCCTGAGGTGCTCCGAAATACTCTATCGATGTATCAGATGCTGGTTAAAGACAACCTACCGAACTTTTCTTTTTTTTTTTCCTGCGCGAAAAGAAGAAAAAGCGGAGGGAAGTAAGAAAAGGAATTATATATTTCAAGGGTGTATTTTTTTTGTGTTTCTTTTCGAGATTAGAAATTTTGCTGATGATTATAATTTAGATGAACTTTGAGTTTCTTGTGGATAGTGGATTCACGGTTTTGCAGAATTTTAAGAAGGTTAGAAATTTTATAAAACTGCCTGAATGGATGTTATGTAAATTAGAATGCTAATTGCAGAAAGAGGCTCACAATAGCGCATAATATATTTGTGTTTGCTATGTAAAGAGAGTCAAGTCCAAAATCGCCGTTTTGAGAAAAACGGGATTGACAAAATAAAAACGGCTTTAGTAAAGTCAGTTTTCTTAAGTTTAATATTTAATTTTTTAAAGTAAATTTTTCCAATTTTATTTTTGTTGAGTAAAGAGTGTTAAGTCCATGATTGGGACATAACCCCTTTAACACTAACATGTTTGTGTTTTTTTTTCACATATCCCAAATTTTCTCTGAGGAATAAATATATTTAGGAGTGGAATTGGACTTAGCTCTTTGTACCCTGCAGTAGCCCTTGATTTTTCAAACATGCCTGGTTTGATAACTCATTTTAGCCCATTTTGGACTTAACACCCTTTGCATAGCAAACACAATTATTGAACTCCCCTTTTGAGATTTTTGTCCCAATCAAAATTGTGTGTTTCGTAAAAATTCTACTTTATTTGTCCTTTATTACAATCCATACATACTCATGTTTAATCATGTGGCTGCAGATTTTTTTTTGGTTTTATATAGATATTTTCTTCTATGTCATAGATTCGGAACTCAGTAAGATGACGGGTGTTACTGCTCTCTCTATCTCTTTCAGTGTATTCCTTTCTGTTTGAGAAAGAAACTCTCTTTATTTTTATTCTTAAGCTGAGAGGCAGTCATAATGTAATTGCATCTATGTGAGTATATCTGTGTATACAGTCGTGCTTTAGTATAAAGAAACTTCAATACATCTCAGAAAAATTTTAGCACACAGAAATATTTTACAGAAAAAAAAATAAAAAAGAAAAGAAGAATATAGCTGTATGGGGATTCCAAACCTTCAGTGTCCTTTAGAAAGAAAACTAATGAACAAAAAGAAATTAGTATAGCAAACCTTTCTTATGAACAGCTTCGATGGCAAAATGATTTATTTCTGTGGCGTTATGGCAGATGTTATTAAGTCATTTTTTCATGTTATCGGCAAATTAAAAAAGTAACTTTTGTTGTGAAATATGAAATCGCCCAATTAAGTTTTATAAACCAAATATTCTTTAGTTAATACTCATATTTAACCTCAAGCATATGGCTGGTCTTCAATGAAAATTTTCAATTAGGGACTAAATTTTTGGGGGAGAGTTGAGAAAAACTCTTTTATACATAACAGCATTTGCCAATACGATTAACTTAATATTATTTCATAATTCCTTATATCAGCTTTTGCCACATTAAAGAACCGATTTTAAGTGTGACATATCAACTTGAAACCTAAAATTGAATTTTTCGGACATATTATCATCTGCCATAACGCCACAGATTTATAATGATAAATGCATACACTCACAGACTTTACATATGTCAGTCAAACCAGATAGTTCAACCTAACTGTATTTAAGTAATACGCAATTTAAAGCTTTACATAACTATTACCATAACTAGTAATTGCTTCTACCCTTAAATCACTGTTAAAACTGTTTACATTTTCAGAACTTTGTAGTGTTTACATTTAATAAATCTACATTGATTAATATATAATGATACATGCGATTCTTCTTATAGATGCAACGATGTGATTAAGGGGGCACACTACCTTTGACTATACTGAAATGACCGTAAACATGATCAAATTCGAGCTACTGAAACTCCAGTAATATTAATATATATATAATTTTTTTGTTTTATATCAAAATTACAATTCTTCAGTTATATTTAATACAAAAATCGAACTTGTAAATCCATAAATAATTTTTAGATTTTATTTTTAAATGTATAAAATCATTGGATGTTTCGCACATCATAAAATTAAGAAATATTCATACAGAAACTATTTTTTTTTGGTCAAATTAAATTAATAAAATACTTAAGTTTAATGTAAAACCAAAAAATAGGCAAAAAATGCAGTTTAAATTGAAAAATTTACATAAAATTAAAAAAAATTAAAATTTAGCAATTTTTTTAAAAACATTTTCAAGTGTAAAAAATTTTTTTTTGCAAATTTATTTTTATTTTTTTGGTTTTATTATGTAAAGAAGCTTAAAAGCTTATTATGTAAAGAAGATAAAAAATTTGTGTGTCTAGCACACATAGTTTGGGAGTAACAGTGCGCGTAATCCAAAAATTTACATATTTGAGAAAACTGAAGTTAAATTTGGAATATACATGGCAATGGAAACAGAGGGAGCTTTACATAAACTCTCATAACTCGAAAAATAATGCGAATTTTTTTATGCGGTTTTTTGCATATTGTTCAGAAATGTCCCAAAAATCAGAATATAGCAAAAACCAAAAATCGATTTTTGAAGTTTTAAAGGTGGTGTTCCCCCTTAAAATTCTTAAAACAAAAATTTTGAGGTAACATTCAAATGTGGCAATAAAAAGTATTACATAATAATTGCATCAGGACTTATGGTTAAATATCCTGTGTTTAGATGTTTTATGTTATGAAAGATCTTGGGGTTTTTGAGATTTCCACAATGAATTATCGTAGTAAAAATAAAATGTTAAAGTATTATGCATATACCGAAACTATTTTTAGTAAAAATAGTTCTTTATTTGCTAAAAGAAAAAAAACTAATTTTTAACTGAAAAGGTGTTTTTTTTCTCAAATCTTCCTTAACTAATTAATCCCTTTTTCTGTATGGGCACAAACATGGGGTCAACAGAATTGCGAATATATCTATTTGTGGAGTTTTGCACTTAATAATACTAAAGTAACAGATTTTAAAAATACAGTTTAAATACAAATGATTTAAATACAAATACAAAATAAAGTAACAGATTTTTTTAATACAAAAAGCAATAAAAGAGTTTTTAATATGTTTGTCATTAATCGTCATAATTTCAGCGTAAAAGATTGGTACTTTTAGAGCTCCAAAAGTATATATGATTTTAAACCGTTTGCCATGTTATGCCGTTCAGTGTTTCCAATTATATATGCTTGAGAGACTATCTAAACGTTATGTGTTGGAAAACTTAGAGAATTATCTGGACAAAAACTAGCCCTTTTATTTAAATATAATATTAAACTCCCCAACCCCTTACTGTATTCAGAGATTCTATGGACTTCAAAGTAGAGTTATACTGATGCTTGGTAAATGACAGTTACGGTTTGGCGGAGTTCTCATGAACTAGGATGTTGCGTGTGTACATACGATGCAGGATGGTAAGATGTAAAGGCCGTCACGAAAGATGTAATGCGTACAACTGGAGCTGATAGTTTAATTTTAGGGCATGGATGGATTAATTTTATGGCAGTATGTCATGAAGTTTTCTCCAGTTCTATGAGGGAGTACGGATTTTGGCACAGATGTGAGAAGATATTTAAAAGAACGATTCACGCTCTTAACTCCTTGTTATACATACAGAAAAAAAATCGAGAAAGACATCAAGGAATGATTTTACCATTATATTTTCTATGTAACGTATCAAACACAATGAAAGTTTCGAAGCTGTAGACAGAAAAATAATGTGCCAGCAGACCTCGTGGGAAGATATAATCCTGAAATTAGAAAACTGATACTTTTAAAAACTAGAGAATAGTATTTTCGTGATTACTTTGCATCCGCCCATGATTCGTTCTGAGAGCTTTAATCGTTATACGAAGGCAGTTTATACACCCACACACGTGCACAAATATAGAAGAATACACGCGTCCACGGGCATGCTTTCACCTTCATGCACGCACGCTTCCAAATACGCACTTTGGAACAGGCACACACGGTTAACCAACAATACATGTACGCATCCATAGATGCATTCACACGCATGCGTGCGGTCAGTCATGGCATATGCCCGTTACTATGTATAACTTCATTCACTTATTATGCTAATCCATTTATTACAAATGTTTTAAATCAAAGTTATTAAATGACTTCCTTTTTTACTCTCTGGCTCACACAAAAAATCCGATGTCCATTAAGTTATTGTTATGCATACAGTTACTGGAAATATAGTCAACATTGTTTTCCGTGAAAATAATTATAAAC
Source organism: Dolomedes plantarius (assembly GCA_907164885.2). Taxonomy (NCBI): domain Eukaryota; kingdom Metazoa; phylum Arthropoda; class Arachnida; order Araneae; family Dolomedidae; genus Dolomedes; species Dolomedes plantarius. The sequence goes on along the minus strand of OU015493.1, from coordinate 88,218,960 downwards.
TTCAAAGTGTTAGGCATAAATGGATTGTACCTGTCTATGAATTTCATCCCAGTAAGTACGCATATGCGCCGGAAATGAGCTATAACTTTTCTTGAATACTGGAGGTTTCGAGTTGCCGCAAGATGCCAGTTTGAGTGTGGCATCGTTAGTGAGAAGAATATCTTAATTACACTGGGTTTTATTCAACGATAGAGATAGGATTCCTAGATACCTCTTTAAGCTAGATATCTCTTCTAATTTACCTTAATATATTTTATTGATCAGGTAGCAATAAGTATCTAATTCTATTAAATGCCTCAAGTAAAAATGTGTCACATACCTACAGGTATTCACCAGAGTTAAAAAAGATTTTATTTTAATTTTATCAGATCTCCTTGAATTTGGGGATTTGCGAGAAGACGCCCCATTTGTTTCTATATTTTGCTTTAAAATACTATTCCTAAAAGGTTCTAAATAACGCCAACCAATACTTACTTTGGGTCACCAAAGTACCAAGGTGGTGATTGCAATTAGCTGGATGTTTATTTCTCTGTCACGAAAGTATTGTTGGGAAACCAACATTCATTGAACCTGTAATTTTGCCTTTTTTTTTTATGACTTCACCATCTAGGCAGTATCCTTAACATTACCAACCTCATTCATTACCCTGAAAAGGAGCGATGTGGACTGGTCTTTTTGACGCGTGTTTTTATTTTGATGACTGGTATCTTCTGAATTCTGCCGATAGCATCACTGAGCTAGCTAATTAAGGTGTAACTTTATGTCATTTATCGATCAGTTCATATAAAGTACTTGCTTCTGTTAAGTTGTTCAGTCGTTGTATAAAAATGTCTCGAGCCCGTATATTACACAGTTTTTATCAAAAGATTCCATTATTTACAAAAGTCCAGGTCAAAGACTGCCTAGTACGCTGAAGGTGTACATATTTACAATTGGCCCCGCCCGACATGGCTTGTTCTATGAATTTTGCCGTCTTCATGTGCTCGTAATTTTGTACCACAATTCGTGATAGACGATGATTCTTTCCTAAGAGGATTCGATGACTGCACTTTTTCAGTGGCTGGTAAAAATTTAGAAACATTCCCCATTTTACATTAGTTTCCCTCCACCGAACTCACCGGCTATGTCTTGCTGAGGAACCCATTACAAGGGAGTAACCTAGGTGCTAGGCTACTTTGCACAAAGGTGCTGAAGGTGTTTATACACTGGTGTAGGAAATTAAGAGAATTTGCAGACTTGGTCGATTATCTCTAGAACTACTGTACCGATTTTAATGAAATTTGATATGTACATACATTGATACAATACAAAACAAATAACCATTCAATAATTGTAATACACACGTATGATCGTGCGTAATACTCGTTGGAGTCGGAAGGTATGAAACGGCGGTTGCAGAATAAGAAGAAAAAAAAGAAATGGGTTAATAGATGGGTTAGTAGGGGGTATGATCCCCTCTTACAGATATACAGGTCTCGCAGCGTGATTTCATACTTGAAATAAGGCAGTTTATCATTTTCTGTGGCAATTGGTCCCACTCGTTCAGCAACGCTGTTTTCATTCCCTGAATGGTTCTCGGAGGGGGTTGCGAGTTGCAATTGCCCTCCCGAGAGCGTCCCAGACATGCTCTATAGGGTTAAGGTCTGAAGATCTGGCTGACCAATCCATCCGGCGAATCCATCCTCACTCTCTAGAAATTCGTCGACCAGAAGAGCTCTATGTGGCCTCGCGTTATCGTCCATTAAAATGAACTCAGGGCCAACTGCACCCCTGAAAAGGCGAACATAGGGCTCCAAGACCTCATCCCTATACCTCACACCAGTCACAGTGCCTCTTTCAAAGACATGGGGAGGAGTGCGACCATCCAACATGATGCCTGCCCAGACCATTAAACCACCTCCGCCGTAAGGGTCGATTTCGCGGACATTGGATGGGAGGTAGCGGGTCCCTGGTTCTCTCCATATGAACGTACGGCGAGAATCGGTGTTTAGGCTGAACCGGGACTCATCAGGGAAGAGAACGGTCGCCCATTGATCCATACTCTAATCTCTATGCTCTCTGCACCATGATAAACGGATTCTCCTGTTCGAAGAAGTGAGCGGGACGCAAACAGCAGGTCTTCTTGCAAACAACCCTATCTCATGAAGTCTTTTAGAAACAGTCACCCTTGATACACGGGTTCCTGTGGCTGCATACAAGTCACGAGAGAGCTGAGAAGCTGTAGCACTCCTGTTACGCCTCGCTATAATCGACAAATGGCGATCTTCTCTGGCCGTCGTGGCTCTTGGACGACCTTGCCCAGGCTTTCTCTCGATGGATCCGGTATCCTGGAACTGTTTCCATAATTTACACACTACGCTGGGCGTTAAATTGAACTCTCTACAAATTTGGACTTGAGATTGGCCTGCTTCTAGCCTCCCCACAATTCGCCACCTCATTCCATCATCTAAACGTTGGTGGTTACTCATTTTTACTGTTACAATTTGAAATTAACCGATTGTTGCAAAATAACACCAAGAAATTCGCCGAGGTGTGTTAGCGAAAGAAATGCGTCTTAACTTACGAGCGCTTATAAAGCGTGTTTCTCTACTGGCTCCGCCTCTTAAGTATTTGACGTACAAGATTTGCGTTTTTGTCTAGAAGCAGTGGTTTTACATTCAGTTCAGTTCTTTTCATGAAATTCGATAAAATATGCAAATTCTCTTAATTTATTTCACCAGTGTATATGTGATTCTTTTGTGTCGATCAACTTTTTATTAGGCGCGGCTACCGAAGAAGAAGAGATCGCGTAAGCAGATTTTCCGCGCGACAACCGATGGAGAGAACGCGTATGCAGAATATCCCTTACATAAGCGATTCGTCGGCAGCTACGTAGACGCTGGGCGAATTACTTAAGCAAGGTTGTTTTTGACCGAGAGAGCTTCTATCGTCGTGTTGCCGTCTTGATACAGCCTTCAACTTGATCCTGTTTTCATCTTGTTAAGCATATCTAATCGTAATAATCATTAATTAATTACCTTCATAGTTATGCTCATGCTTATTTGTTAAATTGTGTTCTACTGCCGAGCAGTGCAAAAGTCCACACTTTTGAAACTCTTGTGTTCAAACTTCAGATTACTCGTATTTGGGGAAATAGTATAACAGCGTATTTATGGAATAGTAAACAGCATTGAAGCAGTAAATAATATCTTTGAGAGCGCGATCAACCAACACTCATCATAGTAATCACCTGCTGCACCGCAACTTTTACGCACAGTCCTCGACTTCTTGTTTTGGTTTCAGTTACCGCACGCGATCTCCTTCTATGTGGAGACGGCTTATTGCTTCTGAGTAGCTGCTCTTGTTTATATTATTCAGATTTCGTAAAATGATGAGTGAAATCACTCAGGAGCAGTCAGTCTTTCCTTTCGCGACCTCCATTTTTAGGTTTCGCAGACTTTTAGGCCTCTTCATTAATATGAAGTATTACGCGTGTGTTTGGAATTCCCATGAATTTACACTCAGGGGCAAGTGCCCCTTTGCCTACCATGAACACTATTGTGTAAGTTACCGGCACTCGTCAATACAAATCAAAAAATGGAAATCAAGGCTTCATCTTTATAGTAGATCATCTTTACAGTTGATTATTGGTGTTTTTTGAAATGAATCAAATACTTAATTCAAGTGTCTCTCGCATATGTATATGCCTGTTATATATGTTTTCCATGTAGTATATTATGCGATGCTCCAATAAAATATTGTAATGGAAGGCCACAATACTCTGAACTGAGACTGCTCTGAACAATATTCTGTAACCGCGATTATCTGAATTTTCGTTTTGTGGCTTAGCCTTGCATCATAAGTAATAAAAAATGCTAATTGACTCAAAGTGCATTTAGCTCGAAAACAAAAATTCAACCAACTTTTCATGAAAGAAAAATTGAAAATCTCTGAAAGGTATATTATTTAGGTTAAACCCATTTGAATCTCTTTTCTCTAGTTCATTCGTAACCTCTGAATAGTTTATTATACCCCATACAAGTCCATTTTTGGATTACTCACGTTTTTTGGCTTTCCGTGAGCACTCGCGAATTAATTAACACGGATAACTATGAGTTTAGTGCACGTATATTGCCGAGAAGAAAAGACCGCTGAATATCTCTGAATCGGCCATGCAAATAAGCTGTTTTGTTGAGAGCAACATGGCGGATAATTAGAATTTACCTACAATCCATGTTAACTCGAATTCAGACTCTAGTTCGGGTTGCCGATGCCTCGGGCATTCGGCCATCTTCTGGCGCCACGCAAAAAGTAAAGATTAAAGTTTTCGCAGTGTGTGCTGTTTAGATAGAAGTTAAGACTACGATGAAAAGGAGTAGCTCCTATTTTTGTCATATATAATCAGACTCAGGGGCTAATAACATCCTATCCGCTAGAGCAGGGGTACTCAAACTGCGGCCTGTGGGTGGCATGCGGCCCACCAAGCTTTTATGTTTGGCCCGAGACACTCACACTCATTATCAGGCAGGGGCTTTTAGTAAACATAATTTTGGAAATGAGTGCCTGAAAAATACAAAGAATACAAAAATGTGCAGCCTGCTGTTTACGTTGTTTGCATCAAGCTATCTTTATGAATCATCCAATTCAAAAACAAAGTACGTATATAGAAATCGGTTGACTGATTCTTACCTAGGTGGTGACGTATTCAGAGTACCAGCTAGCAAGCATAAACCTTATTTGTCTAAAATAGTCAAAAAATTGTCTCAACATAAAAAAAATCGCAGTTATTTTTAAATAAACGTTTGAATACTTTTTGGTTTTGAGTTTTATTTCTTACATTATTATATAAGGAAGTTTAGCGCACAATGTTGCGGACCGCATAACGTAACATACATATCGGAACCCCGGCAAGATAAGTGACACAACTCAAAAATGCAGCATTTGAGAAAAATCAACTTAAAGAATACTATACAGCTTGAACAAGCATTATTATAAAATTGATACAACTACCCACAGGTGGACAAATTACGAGGTAGAGATGTGTCGCTTTTCCTGCACGATGGGGCGCTTCATACATATTTTTCAATGACAAACTCGAAATTGCCATTTTTGTGACTTGTGTCACTTTTCTTGCACGGGTGCGATATGTACGTGGCCCGAGAGAGAAAAGGTTGAGTATGGCTGCTCTATAGTCACGTTACTCGCATAAAAGACAGTTTATCCAATCACAGATCTCAGCACGATTACCCACGAAGTTTTTGAGCTGTTTGATTTGTTTAAAATTGTTTTGCCTAAGGTAACACTGGGCGGAGACGGATTTGACGCGAAAAGTCCCTTACCTCCGTATATTTATGATAGACCATTTTTAACACATGAGTAAATTATGAGCGTTTAAATACGGATCTGTTCATCTTTTGCACATACATTCACTCCTTTACACATATGCATAGAAAAATCTTGGAAGTCCTGATTCACATACCGAACTTTAAATCTAAACCTGAAACAGTCCCTAACAGCCGTATGTTTGTAATTGCCCATTTTTGACACATGAGTATATTATGAGCGTTTAGATCTGTTCATCTTTTGCACACACATTCACTCCTTTACACATATGCATACAAAAATCTTGGAAGTCCTGATTCCCATTCCGAACTTTAAGTCTAAACCTGAAACAGTCCCTAACAGCCGTATGTTTATAATCGCCCATTTTTGACACATGAGTATATTATGAGCGTTTAGATCTGTTCATCTTTTGCACACACGTTCACTCCTTTACACATATGCATACAAAAATCTTGGAAGTCCTGATTCCCATTCCGAACTTTAAATCTAAACCTGAAACAGTCCCTAACAGCCGTATGTTTATAATCGCCCATTTTTGACACATGAGTATATTATGAGCGTTTAGATCTGTTCATCTTTTGCACACACATTCACTCTTTTACACATATGCATACAAAAATCTTGGAAGTCCTGATTCCCATTCCGAACTTTAAATCTAAACCTGAAACAGTCCCTAACAGCCGTATGTTTATAATTGCCCATTTTTGACACATGAGTATATTATGAGCGTTTAGATCTGTTCATCTTTTGCACACACATTCACTCTTTTACATATATGCATAGAAAAATCTTGGAAGTCCTGATTCCCATTCCGAAATTTAAATCTAAGGGCCTGTTCACATAGGAGTCCGTTGCGTTGCGTTGCGTTAAGGAAAAGATGATGTTGAGACAAAGATAAACCAATCATAGGCGTTAAAAATTTCATTGCTAATCGTTTGGAGGCATATGATTGGTTTATTTTCGTCTCAACGTCATCTTTTTCCTCAACGCAACGCAACGAACTCCTATGTGAACAGGCCCTATACCTGAAACAGTAACCTAACAGCCGTATGTTTATAATCGCCCATTTTTGACACATGAGTATATTATGAGCGTTTAGATCTGTTCATCTTTTGCACACACATTCACTCTTTTACATATATGCATAGAAAAATCTTGGAAGTCCTGATTCCCATTCCGAAATTTAAATCTAAGGGCCTGTTCACATAGGAGTCCGTTGCGTTGCGTTAAGGAAAAGATGACGTTGAGACAAAGATAAACCAATCATAGGCGTTAAAAATTTCATTGCTAATCGTTTGGAGGCATATGATTGGTTTATTTTCGTCTCAACGAAATCTTTTTCCTCAACTCAACGCAACGGACTCCTATGTGAACAGGCCCTATACCTGAAACAGTAACCTAACAGCCGTATATTTATAATCGCCCATTTTTGACACACGAGTATATTATGAGCGTTTAGATCTGTTCATCTTTTGCACACACATTCACTCCTTTACACATATGCATACAAAAATCTTGGAAGTCCTGATTCCCATTCCGAACTTTAAGTCTAAACCTGAAACAGTCCCTAACAGCCGTATGTTTATAATCGCCCATTTTTGACACATGAGTATATTATGAGCGTTTAGATCTGTTCATCTTTTGCACACACGTTCACTCCTTTACACATATGCATACAAAAATCTTGGAAGTCCTGATTCCCATTCCGAACTTTAAATCTAAACCTGAAACAGTCCCTAACAGCCGTATGTTTATAATCGCCCATTTTTGACACATGAGTATATTATGAGCGTTTAGATCTGTTCATCTTTTGCACACACATTCACTCCTTTACACATATGCATAGCAAAACCTTGGAAGTCCTGATTCCCATTCCGAACTTTAAATCTAAACCTGAAACAGTCCCTAACAGCCGTATGTTTATAATCGCCCATTTTTGACACATGAGTATATTATGAGCGTTTAGATCTGTTCATCTTTTGCACACACATTCACTCCTTTACACATATGCATACCAAAACCTTGGAAGTCCTGATTCCCATTCCGAACTTTAAAATCTAAACCTGAAACAGTCCCTAACAGCCGTATGTTTATAATCGCCCATTTTTGACACATGAGTATATTATGAGCGTTTAGATCTGTTCATCTTTTGCACACACATTCACTCCTTTACACATATGCATAGCAAAACCTTGGAAGTCCTGATTCCCATTCCGAACTTTAAATCTAAACCTGAAACAGTCCCTAACAGCCGTATGTTTATAATCGCCCATTTTTGACACATGAGTATATTATGAGCGTTTAGATCTGTTCATCTTTTGCACACACATTCACTCCTTTACACATATGCATACAAAAATCTTGGAAGTCCTGATTCCCATTCCGAACTTTAAAATCTAAACCTGAAACAGTCCCTAACAGCCGTATGTTTATAATCGCCCATTTTTGACACATGAGTATATTATGAGCGTTTAGATCTGTTCATCTTTTGCACACACATTCACTCCTTTACACATATGCACAGAAAAATCTTGGAAGTCCTGATTCACATTCCGGACTTTAAAACTAACCCTGAAACAATTTACTTTTGCATCATTTTTTATTCTAAACAACACATTCTTTTTCAGTGATCAATGGCATCAAATAAGACTTCTCCCCTTTCACAATCGAATTTGCATTCTTCCACCTCCCCCCCCCCCCCACTCACACCTCTTTCAGCATCCTAGTCTACTATGGGAATATCGTTTAGCAGTTTCCAGCCAATAAAACCAAGGCACACGCTTACGAATTTTCAACGATCCAATTTTTTTTTTTTTTTTTATTATTTGTTCTCTCCGGAAATCGTCTTGGCCGCGTACGGGGGCGCGTACACGATCTCCATAACGGTTCTTCAGGTCGAGCAGTTACCGATTCCAGAACTCGTAAAGGTTTTATTGATTCAGCGTGTCTTCGTCGTGACTGCCAAGTAGTAGAGTCGTTCCAATTTATCGGGCGTCGGTTTGTCCGTTGCGTGCCTCGGGATCATTCCGCTACTGCGACCGTCAACAAAAATGAATGTGAATGCTAAATAAGGCGTGCGTCATTTTTGTTTGAATTTAACTACTTCGGGTCGATATTTGGGGGGGGGGGATACTCCTTTTTTTCTTTCTCTTTGTATGTGTTGTTATGTGGTTTTGTTGTCTTTTTTTTTGGGGGGGGGAAGGGAAACGTGTCGATTCTTCTTTCCAAGCCGAACATAACGCTTTCCGTGATTATTGAATTCCGACTATTCTAGCAATACCTAGAATTGGGGTTTTATATTGAATTATTCCTTTATTCTTCGTGAAATTTCTAGATTGTGAGAATTTCGTCTTCGGTGTCATCGGATAAACATTGAAAATATATATTTAGTGAGAAAAGGTAGTTTCTCAATTTTAGGTAATTAAAATTAACTTTTTTTTTTTGGACGTAGGATTACGTTCCTCCATAACGGTCCTCCGGAAAGCAAAATTTCAGATGTCCTGCGTCGCGAGTTATAATTTTGGCAGCTCGCTAAACCCAGTCTGTATCTCTTAGGCAAGCAGTAAACAGTTAAACAGAAAAGTACCCAAATGTGTCAAAATTTTGACATATATATATTATATATATATATATATATATATATATATATATATATATATATATATATATATATATATATATATATATATATATATATATATATTATATATATATATATATATATATATATATTATATATATATATATATATATATATATATATATATATATATATATATATTGCCAGGTTTCTCTCTCCATAACAATACCTCTCTTTTGAATAATATTTCTTGTCAATTCCTATACCACAGAGGTATGATGAGATATTGAAGAGAGCGGTTTGGTACGATTCGGCGCCAGATATTTGCATTCCGAACTTTTTAAGTGTAAGAAATATTAATTAAAAAAAGGGGAGGTAATTACGAGAATTTGACGTTCTACAAGCTTGTTAAAAACATCTTTATCTTGGTTTAAGAAACAAATTAGCCAGGAGGCAGAATTAGGTAGTGCTTTTCCCGAAAACCAAACGGAAAAAATTTACGCTGTACATATGTACAAAATTAAATTCATAAATAAAATATGAACATGGAGACATTAGTAGGATTTGTAAAAATTTTACTTTCTTACCATATAAATTACATTTTTAGTTAAATTAGCCATCTGATAATTGTGAGCAATGGTTCTCAGATACTCTATTGCAGACATAGAATCAAATTTAAGAATATTATCTCTTATCCTTCTGTCTGCATCTCTATATTTTTTAAGCTTTGGGGTTGGTTCATGATCGGCTAGCAATTTTTCAAAATAACACTAAGTTTAATAAGTTTTAACTGCAAAAATTAAGTTCTTTTATCAGCTTCTCACTGGCTCCTTTAAATTACATAAAATTCTATTCATCATTAATATCTTTAATAAATAATTTAAAATAATTTTTCATGCATAAAAAAATCACAAATTGCATTGTTTAACGAAAATTTGACGAAAGTTTGACAAAAATTTAATGACCTGAATAACCTCTATCACTAAATAGATTTTCGTCGAAGGAGCTTATCACTGGCTACTTTAAATTACGTAACATTCTATTCATCATTAATATCTTTAATAAATAATTTAAAATAATTTTTTCATGTATAAAAAAATCCCAAATTACATTGTTTAACGAAAATTTGACGAAAGTTTGACGATAATTTAATGACCTGAATAACCTCCATCACCAAATAGATTTTCGCCGACGGCCGCGCCGAATAGTCCCATTTCGTGAAGAGAGGTTTCGTCATATTATGAATTCTGCTGGTTAACACAAAACTTTATGTTTGTGAAGAAAATAAAAGGTTGGGGATTGCCGTCAGTTCTTTCTTCTTTCAGGGGCCATACATTCTAAAAACTGAACTAACTTTCGGATTTAAACTCAGTTAAAATGGTAATAACAGCAATATTTGCAGTCAAAGTGAACTCTAATATGCAAATCAAACCATAGGTTTTGTGTATGATCAGTTTATAGGGAAATGAGACCACGCCTCCTGTAGCATGCTGAATTAGTAAGCAGGCCAAACAATAGTTACTTTGCATGTTGTTTTTACAAGTCAATACAGCTTATATTTGTTACAGGTTTGATGGATATTTAACGCACTTTTACTATCAAGATATAAAAGTAAACACGCACAAGAATATTAAACTTTAAAAATTTACAATAGCAAATGAAATTGATGGTGAATTCTCATATATGGTTTATTATTGTTCACAGAAATTTCTTTTCTGCGAGCGATTTGCATTTTGAAGACAGACAGACAGACACACACACGCACGCACGCACGCACGAAAGCACACACACACACATGAAATAATATTCACAGGCATACAATGAATTTGACTACATGGAAACACATATAGAAGGCAATCGCTGTTGAATATGTAGTCGTGAGTATTTGATGAGAGAAGAACATTCATATAGCCAGAGATACACGAATTACACAGTGTAACTTATTTTATTCAGCAGTAAGAGACCATTATTCCTGCACATCACTATAAGGTATGTTGACGAACAGGGAACAAACAATAGTAGCGCCACCGGATCCTGCCGGGGCAGTCGGACTATGGAAACTCTATTATATCTTATATGATGGACACGACATAATGGAACAGCAGTGGAATATATCTCGGAAAGACGCCCGATGAACAAAGACAGAAGAGACAGGCGCGAAAAAGCAAGGCAAAGAAGCGAGGAAGCGAGCGAAAGTCTTTTTTCCACCTTTATATACTGTGAGGGCGCTAGCTGTCTAGAATTCTTTTAATTGGTTAGGAACGGACATATGGTAAAACCACGTGGGACATAGAGTCAAAGTCGTATGATTTTCCGAACAGGTGCAAGATCACGGGATTCTGAATCATGTCTAGAATTAAATTTACCGCGCGTGCATTGAACAGAATAGAATATTCGGTTATTTCGTTTTTGAAATAGTGCTGTGCTTTATTGAGGTTGAAACAAGGGTAATTTAGAATACGTGTTAGATTTAGGACAATTAATAACAGTGGGTTGTTATTGTTACTTCCCCACACACACACCACACACACACACACACACACACACGCGCACGCGCACACACACACACACACACACGCACACACACACGCACACACACGCACACACACACGCACACACACGCACACACACACACACACACACACACACACACACACACACACACACATATATATATATATATATATATATATATATATATATATATATATATATATATATATATATATATATATATATATATATATATATATATATATATATATATATATACACTCATGGACAAAAAAATTAGCGCACCAAGAAATAATTGCGGGATCGTAACGAAACTTGCAATGAAGGTACATGTCGGGGAGATATGCAAATGATTAGAAATGCAGCGTGATTGCGCATTACATATAGCCGGTAGAGGGCGTTGAACATCGTACTCTGTGGAGTATAAAACAGGTAACCAAAGCTTGTTTGAGTGTGCTGAATCATTTACAAAGGAAGAGCTGAGATAGACATGCCATTACGCCTTGTTCGAAGACAATATAAGCAGTTGTCGCAGTTTGAGAGGGGGAGAATCGTCGGGATGATGGAAGCTGGGTGGTCAGCTAGGCGAGTAGCTCGTCAATTAGGCCGCTCTGATTGTGTTGTGAGGAGGTGTTGGGACCAGTGGACCCGAGAGATGTCATGTACACGAAGACCAGGCTCAGGACGCCCTCGACAGACCAGTCGTCGAGAAGACCACCACATCGTAAGAAATGCACGCGTACAGCCAACTGCTTCATCGGCCGCCATCCAGGCACAGGTAGCACCTTTACTAGGGGCCTCTGTGTCTTCTCGAACCATACGAAGGCGCCTGGCTGAAGGACAGTTGGTATCGCGGCTCCCATTTCGTGTGCTGCCCTTGACGCCCACCCATCGACGCTTCCGTTTGGAGTTTTGCCGCGCACGAGGAAACTGGACTGCAGCGGAATGGAACCAGGTCGTCTTTAGCGACGAATCCAGATTCAATCTCGGCAGTGATGACAATCGTGTTCGTGTGTGGAGAGCCCGTGGTGAACGCTTCAATCCTGCCTTTGCTGTACAGCGACACATTGCTCCCACAGCTGGTGTGATGGTATGGGGTGCCATTGCCTACAATACACGGTCACCCCTAGTATTATTCCGTGGCACCATGACAGCCCAGCGGTATGTTTATGAAATCCTGCAACCACATGTGTTTCCACTCATGCAACGGCTCCCAGGAGCCATTTTTCAACAAGACAATGCTCGGCCTCATACGGCAAGGGTGTCACAAGACTGTCTCCGCACTGTTACTACCCTTCCTTGGCCTGCCCGATCCCCAGATTTGTCTCCAATCGAGCATATCTGGGATCATTTGGGACGACGAGTTGGGCATCCCACGAGTTTGAACGAACTAGAGGCAAGGTTACAGCAAATATGGAACGAAATGTCTCAAGACATCATGCAGAACTTGTATGACTCAATGCCCGATCGTATCGCATCGTGCATTCACGCTAGAGGGGGGTCCAACGGAGTATTAACTCCTCCGTTCTTTTGCCTTTTTCTCTGAAATAAATTATCCTTTTTCTTTGATTTTCTTATCATTTACTTATATCAAAATAGTCATTACGTATGAAAAATTTCGTTTCATTTTGACAACTCCTTCTTGGTGCGCTAATTTTTTTGTCCATGAGTGTATATATATGCCCCTTTCATAAGCATGTCTGATTTCTTTGTGTGGAAGATTGAAACGGATTTGATTGCAAGCTAATCAAATACGTAATCCATTGTGATTTAACCACGCCATCACTTCAGTAAAAATTTACAAAGTTTTGCATTGTGGTTTTGCGGTCGAGAAGCACTGATTTACGCCATTGTCTAGATGTCTGATTCATTGTTAATGAATTTCATTAACAATGAATCAGATATAGTTATGAATCGGAAGGTTGTAAACATGCAAACACATTTAACCGCGGCGAGACACAAGACATCGTTATGTCAACCGCTCGGTTTGCAGCTGTGAACCGCAAGTCTTAGTCTGCAAATGAATAGGACAGACATATATATTATTTTTATGTCGTCCTACAATGACATATCAGGTTATTAATTGTTTTCGTTTCTCCAGAAGTAGGATGTTTTCGAGAAAGGATTTCTGTTAAACGATTCTTTTTAGTTACGTCGCAGAATAATCTCTTTAAATAATTGAAAGATTTACCTTGAATTGGAAAGTTGCAACATCACAGTTAATCACATAACGAGTTTCTCTGTTCAGGCCATTTGTACTAATTTACTTTTGCCTTTTTTTATGCAACTAATATCGCTTACATTATATCGTAACACCTTACGTGTTTTAGAGAAGAGGTATCGGAATTTTGCCAAAATTTACCATCGGATTGTTACAAGGTGATCTTTTACATAAGTAGAGTATGTAATAAAATCAGAATAAGGACTATTCTGAGTAACGCTCTTTAATTATGATAAATCTGTATTTTTAAGTATTTTAATATTTAAATGATGCGTGGAAATCAATTTCTTATTACAAGGCTGTGAGATTAAAAAAAAGGCATATATCGCGAAATCTCAAGAGGGATTACTTACATTGATGAACCAGTAGGCTTGTGGTGGCTCTGTGGTATAGCGCGCTGACTTTTGATGCTGAGGGTGCTTATCTCGAATACCGGCGTCGAGCCACTAAAATATCTTCGTTTGTGTCGTCCCTTCATAGGGGGTTATGATGGCCCGCCTATATGGTGCCCCCAAAATAAAATGGCCAGCAATCTGAGGTGAATTATAGGTGAATGTCTACACGAGAAATGCTAAAACCGCCTATAAGGACAGTAATATTAATTTTCGTCTAAGAAAATCCACTCAGAAGCATCCTTTTCTGACTGGGTGATAGCCGAATGGCTAGGGCGCTGGCATTCGTTTCAGATCCTTCGGATTCGAGTCCCACTGTTGGCATGGATGTTTGTAGCCGTTCGGAATCGGCTTTAAACTGTATGTCCCGGTCTAATTAGCCCTCGTGTAGCAAAATGTTGACCGTAGCGCTCCAAGCCAAACTTTTTCCTGACGGTAGGTACTTCTTCTTACATAGGCCCATGAATATCCACAAAATGTTGCTGGCTTTTCTATTATGAGAGCACCATTTAGGTAAGCCAGCATTACACCCTCTGAGGGGGACGACACGGAAACTTCCAAGTCTTATTCGGGATTTGAACCCAAGCCCACTGCGTGGCAGCTTAGAACGCTAACAATTGTACTATGTGGGCGTTTATTGAGAAGCATTCTAAAATACCCGAAATAACGCAAATCCAAACTCATGAATTTGCGTCCCAAAAGTATTGAAACTGTCTCATCAAAATCACCTGTTTTATTAAACATAATTTGTCAGAGTTTTATAAATGCTTTTAGCCGATAATATCAAACCTTTAAAGGTCGCTCATGGCAACCTACATTTAACTCAGGGCTCGATTTAGAAAATTCTTGACTATAGGCACAACTCGGGATGGGGCCCCCCCTAACTATGATGTGGGAGTAAAATTTCCAAAATTGACGTACAAAAAAAAATAATCATGAATCATTGTGAAAGTGCCATTTTACCAAGAACTGACTATTTGAAGCGTAGACGCCTAGATCATTATCAAATAACAAAAAGTAATATAACATATTAACTTCATCATAAAAACACCAATGCAATGCAACCAGAAAAACTTATTAATCTCTTATATACACTATAACATACATATGGTGAACCAATCAATCAAATTTGAAAGGATATATAAAAAAATTGCTATTAAAAAAGGTAAAATAAAAAACATTTAAATTGGGAATTTTCTCTTTCTTTTCTTTTAAATAAAATTTTTGGGGGGGGCCCTAGGCCCGGGCCTACTGGGCCTAATGGAAAATCAGGGCCTGATTTAACTAGAAATAGTCGAGGCCATAGTATATCATCATTTGTGTAAGAAGGAAAGATTAATTTAAGTTCATTTCCTCAACTGTTAATAAGTACCTATTCACTTGATAATGACTATGAAACTATCTATAAGCTACAATAAGTATTGGGTGACATATTTAATAACGGTTTAATAAACGGCCGAAAATGGGAAACCTGGGCTTTTTGCGTTATATCCTTAAGGGAACAAGGGACCTCCAATTTCGTTCTTCTTTAATTTTCAATATTTTACTCTACATACACCGTGAGTATAATTAATATTCTATTCTACTACACTGAAGATACTTAGAATTCACAAATAAGTATTTTGTGGAGGAATAAAACCTGTTTATCAAAAAATTCTTCAAAAATGCTAGAATTTTTCAAAAAGCTCTCTGTGTATTCATTTTCTTCTAATATCCTCCATATTTCTCAGAATTGTTAATTGAAGTGTTTGTCGAAAAACTATACATGATTCTTTGATATCGCAAATATATTTTTAATTTATAGACCATAAAATAAAGTATAAACTTAAAAAAATAACAGGCAAAATATAAAAAAATTATTTAAGACTAGATTCATACAAAAAAAAAATAAATGCACATTTATATTTATATACAAATGGTAAACTTATAATACAAATCTTAAGGATTTTAATTAATATAGAATACTTATAGGGCATTTTTAAAAACGTTAGTACGTTTGAAATTTTTTTTTGATAAACAGGCATTATTTTGCCAAAAGTTCCTTATTTTGAATTTTAAGGGTTTTCAATGTAGTAAAATAGAAAATAAATAATTCTTATTTTGTATATAGAGTTAAAAATGATAAATTAAAAAATTCGAATTTGAAGTTCCCTTTCCCCCTTAATTAGATTAATTTCTTTTCATTCTGCAAAGTATTTCACTGCAATCTTGTCAGATAAACAGCATTTAAGTATCTTTTTAACCATCGTAGTCATCATGCATACGTATAATCGTACTTCTTATAAATCTCGGTAAAGCGAAATTATATTTAAGCAGAAATTAAGTTTTGAAAATTTAATCTAGTTAAATAGAAAAGACTTAAAAAAACTAAACCAAGCTTCTATTTGGAAGCATGAATTATTCAAATAAATTCATTTCGCTAAGATGAATATACGTTCGTAACTAGCAAAACAAAATTAATTAAACAAATACATATTACTTAATGATTTATTCTAATAAAATTATATATATATATATATTAAATGCAAAAGAGAGGGAAAGAAACAGTTATAAAATGAATTACATTAAGTTAACTAAAATGCGCAACGATAACGATGACTTCCAGAAATTTCAAACATGATAAATTATAGAAATTTCTATATAAATCTCTCTCTCAAAAAAAAAAAACTTTAAGGCTAAACTTCTAAGACACAGATATGATTATGAAAAATTTCCAATTCTTTTTAAGTAGGAAAAAAAAAAACCTTTGATAGAATTTGCCTTTCGTGATGTGGGTCCAAACTACAATGTCTTTAAAAATCAAGGTTATGAGGAAAATTTCGCTCAACAGAAAATTACGTTGAATGGAACTTCCTTTAATGGAGATTGCTGTATATGCATATCTATTTTTACACATGATTCCCATAAAAATAAATCACAAAATGAATTACATATGTACCTTTAAGCATACATATATTGCTTATTCAAGAGAAAACGCTTATTTATGAGATCTATTTTTAGTATTTCTTGTACAATTCTTCAATAAAAATCCTTGCTTTATTAATGCCAACTTTTTATTGCGTATTTTTATGGAATTTGGTAATACTCATGACCACAATGCCATTCACCTTAAAAGGCTTCCATGAAAGTTATTTTAATGAAAAGAAAAATAAATTCTCTAATAGCTAAAGGAAAGAGATAAAAAGCAAAATTAACCGTCTAGGCTAATTATTTGAGTAATTTATTTAATGGAAGTAAGACTGCAAGTTTTATAGAGATCCATAAACTTTATTCAGAGGAAAATGTAACTGTTTCCATTAATTGCGAATAAAAGTTTTGGAGATGTTGTGGAACGCTCTTATTCCCGAAGAGGGAATCATATGTGGAGTTAATGAGTCAACTTGCATCAAGATCCGCGCTTTAGGGACGCTGTGCAAGTTATATGAAATATTTGTGTATCACTTAGTGGCAGCACCTATTGAATTCGACTTACAACATGTTTCGCTGACAAATCACCCTCATTATGGCAAGATATGAAATGTATTATATGCACTTTTCGCTTAAATACATTAGCCGTAATATGAACAAAGTAAATGCATGTGTTGATTCATATGAAGCAGGTTGTCTGAAAATGTGATCAGTCGATATGAATAACCACCTTTCTCTCTCCTTTCCTCTTTCTTTGCTCGAAGAATAATTTTTAGCAACGTCGGACATAGAAAATATGTGTCACCTTTAGCGTCTCAAATGTGCGGTGACATTTACAAGGTGTAGTGGCAGCCATTTTGTTCTTTCGATTGATAGTAAGTACTGTCCCACTATTAGCTTATGATTATGGTAAACATGTGTTTTTTATGTGGAAATAGTACGATTAGATTGGAAAAAAGATGAAAAGCTGCTATACTCATGATCGTGTATACATAAATCACGATCGCAATTCCCTCGAATTTACTATTCTCTTTTAAGCGTGGGCCGGTCGATATCCGAATGGCTAGGGGGCTATTCTGTAGAACCGGACTCTTCAGCTTCGAATTCCGTGATTGACATCGAGCACTGGTCGTGGTAGTTAGGAATCGGCTTTAGGCAGTAAATCCAAGTCAGTTTTACTGTAAAAGATGACTGTGGTGTTCTCATCCGACCCCTATGAGTGGATGCAGTCGATCTGGCCAATGTTCTAAACTGGTTCCCTAACGCAGTGCTCCGCAACCGCAGTGCCGTGGCACACTAGTGTACCGCAAGGTGATCTTGACTGTTCCGCGGGAATTTTATCGATTATAATAATAAAAAAAATTAACCACCGCATCAGTTAGAAATTTTTCTAAGGAAAATATTCCTCTAACTTTTTACAAATATTTCTCTGGGTCGAAATTATACACAAAACAAAAACATGTTGTTACCATACATTGTATGTATGCTCGAGCGTCATATTTCTAGATTTCAGTTAAGAAAGAATATCCACAAATTTATGACAAGGCCATTGCAATTTTGCTCCCTTTTTCTTCGACATTACTTATGGAAACACAGTTTTTCGACACTGGTTCTAATTAAAAATGACAAACGATCATGCTTAAAGGGTCTTGACCATGAACTTCGAGTAGCTCTTCTAATATAGAGCCAAACATTAAACGTACATATGTTCATCAAAACAAGCTCAACTATATCATTAATAAATAAGTTATATTTAAATTAACTTTGATTTATTAGGCTTGAGTAACGACCAAAAAGCAAAATTTAATATAAAAATTTAAAGAGAAAATTTTTTTACTTGTAAACTATAACTTTATATTTTTGTTCTTGTGTTGGTGCACAATTCAAAATGATTTATATAAAATTTAAATGCTTATAATTATCTTGATACATAGAACTATTTTATTGTGTGTTTTTTATCTAATAAAAACTTATACGTATTTACTGTAATTTATGTATTTGCAAGCTTTTTCTTGTGGTGTGCCGCGGAATTATTGAAAAAACGTTGTTGTGCCGTGGAAGATAAAAGGTTGCGGAGCTCTGCGCTAAGGTTAAGAGATTTATACAAGGTGCTACAAAAGGGTGTATACAACTTTGAATAAAAATATAAGATACATAGACAGTTTTAATTATGTAAACATAGTGTAACCCTTGTAATTTCAACATAGACGTTTTAAGTTAGATATCGGTTTGTATTCGGTAATTCTGCTAAATTCCTATCTGTTATCAATATCTTACAGCAAGCAGCAGAACACGTTTTACGTAATATTTGCAATAGCGCGGTAATTTTACGAGTAGATAGTGGCTCATCCAAGTTGTCTGGAAAAATCCTAAATGTTTTACATTTTTTTCCTAATTCAGTTTACTATGCGCATGTCTTGTCGATTTCCTAAGACTTCTATGAAGAAATTCTGCCAAATTTCACCCACAACAGCGGGAGAAACCTGAATCCTTCTTACTGACATATGATGCTTCATAAAACGACTTGTTTTCCTTCAGTTTTATGCCATGTGCAGATCGGGCACATACTTAGACATCTTTTGTCGCATTTTGTGAAAATTCTTCTGAACTAGACTTGCAGACTTCAAGACTCCCAATGTACTCATTAGCGCCCTTTACACGTACGATCTTGGAGTGCTTGGAGCGTACGGGACTGCGCGCGGGAAAACTTGCAGTACGCTCAAAAGCAGCTTTCCCTTCCTCTCCGAGACATTCACACGTGCACTCAATCGCGCGGGATCGTGGTTTCACGCGGGAAAGAGCGTACGTGTAAAGGGCGCTATTCTATACGCCATCGAAATTTGGCATTTTCAAATAAAGTTTCGCGACTTGCTAATTAGTATTGCCATTTACCGATATTATAAATTGATATTTTACTACATTACAACACACACTCAACTTTTGTACCTCTTCCTAGTCTTTTTCGACTCTCTTGCAAAACTATGTACCCCTTTCATAAAACCCTGTAGATAAACGAAAGTCAAGGTAGATCGATTGTCTGAAAAATGTATAGAACCACTGTTATAAAAAGCTATATTTCTGCGTTTTAATTCCAATAGAAGGTTATCAAGAGATTCACTAGTTATATCAATGCTTAACTTCATGTAATTAACATTCGATTTTTAATAGTATTTCAACAAAATTAAACGTTTTACTACTTAATTTATATCTAATGGATGTTTTGAAAAGTTACTAAAATGTTACTAAAAGTTACTAAATCAATTTACATTTATTTTAACCAGTAGCTTAATGAAGATACACCGAATATGTGTGTTCGAATCAGAAAAGTTATATTATTACCATGTTTTTATTAACTCGCTTTCTTCTTTGTGTGTTTGTCCAGTACAAATCTAGCAATCGATTTTTTTACTAACTTCCCAACTAGCTAGACATTTGAAACTTTTAGAATAGCTCAGAACACGATGACAGTGCATTCTTTTAATACTTTTAGCCATCTTTAAGCAGAATTGAATTCATTTTCAGTTAATTTTGTTGTTTGAAAATTTCTTATAATTGCTCTCTTTATTACGCATTTTATCATTTTCTTTCAAGTTGATGGGATAATTCATCAAAAAATTTTAAAAAAAGTATTTATTAATACTTAGAATTGTCAAGTTTATATGATTCAACAGAAAATTAAAAAACGTGGTATATAAAAAGTTCTTTTTATCTTGTAATTATTTTACTAAATAAATCTTTTGATTAAACGTGATATCAGTAGTTTAGATTTATCTTTTCTCTTCAATGCTGCCATATCAAAAAGCATAAAATATCAAAATAATTGATTATTCAGCAGATAATAAAATACGTCGTAAAGTTTTGCCATTTATCCGAATTATAAATTCATTCTGTCTTTGTCATCCCAAATTAATTATTTAGTGATGGCTGAAACATATTCTAGTTAGATAGAGACGTTTATCTTCATTAGTTACTGCCACTATAAAGGGGACAGTAAAATTCAAGACCGTGGAAAAAAACCCGTTCCATTAACGTTTAAATCTCTCCCCTCGAAGCAGTAAAATCAAAACCTGATACACCATTTCCTCTAACAATTTCGCAAAAAAGTAACTCCGCGTGATATCGCATTCAGGCTCATTCCTGGATTTTTATAGCCTTTTATTTCCTCTTGCCCCTGGAATATCAGGAGCCCCTTTCTCGTTTAACCTCGCTTGTGCTCGCTGAGCTAGAGAGAAACTGGATGCAAATAAAATCGTAAATGTAGCTAATACGGTTTAAAGATTCGGAATAGGTTCGCAGATCTGAAAGCGCATCTTTTAATGTCCTGCTATTATTGCAGCAGGGGTTTGAACCGTAAAGAATGTAATGAACGTTATGAAATATTTTGTATACCTGACGCGTGCGAAAAGATGCTCAAAATTAAACAGTTATAAAACGAAAATCTTGACGGAACAGAGGCTGCATACATAATCACGTTATTTTAAGAGGAGGGTGGATTTCCAAAATGCATAGCTAGATACAGGTGGTTATCAAAATAATGGAAACACATCAATATTAGTGGTGTTTATGGAAGTGCCTCGTATTCCTTAAAAAACAAGTTTAGGGACCAATATTCTTTTATAGAATATAGTGTATACATTATTCTACTCTAAAGTAGCAGTAATGAAACTATGGGCATCCGACTCTTTGGGGGATAGCGTAAGATGTCAAACCTTGTAGACCGTGCAGAAGAGCAAATTGTTGAAGCGCGTTTAATTGGAGTATCTGTTGCAACAGCCCCCATGGGTTTGGGTGTTTACCGAGCTATGATACCGGAAGTCATGATGGCATACAGAGTTCACGGAAAGACATCCTCTGTGAAACAGAATAGTGGACGAAAGGGAAAGCTAAGTGAAAGAGATTGACGGATGTTGAAGCGGACTGTGACATCAAAAAAGAAGATAATGCAGCCAAAGTGACAGTAGAGCTCCATCTGAATCTGCAGGCTCCAGTACCAGTCATTACAGGTAAGAGAAAACTTCAAAAACAAAACATTTACGACAGAGTAGTCATTCCCAAGCCACTTGTAACAGATGTGAAAACAAACCGTCCTCTACAGTGGTGCCACGACCACAAATTCTGGTCGAGTGATACGTAGAAATATGGCATTTGGTTAGACGAATCATTGTTCACTTTGTTCCCTGCAATAGGACGTGCGTATGTCTGAAGAACACCTACACAAACGTATTATCATGCTTGTCTCATGCCAGCTGTCAAACATGGAGAGGAAATTTCTTAGGGTTTCGGCGGCCATCTCATAGTTGTCAAAAGGGATCTATTGTAACCCCGAAAGGAAGATTGACTGGGAAGGATTATGTCAAACTTTTAGCCGACCAGATCCATCCTATAGTGCAAAAATTGTTTCCTGCAGGAGATGGCGTTCTCCATGATGATAATGCTCGGATCCATACAGCTAGACGTGTCAAGTCGTGGTTTGAGGAACATAAAGCCCAAGTCAAACACCTTATCTGGCCCGCACAGTCCGTAAACCTCAATATCATGGAACTGCTGTGGTCTGTTTTAGGGAACAGAGTCAGGAATCAATATCCAGCAATAGCATCTCTACAGGAACATTGACGATTTATCCCTAAAGAATGGTATAATATTCCCTTAACCACTATTCATGACTTGCATAGTTCACTTTCTTAGTGTATCCAGGTGGTATTAAAGGCCATAGATGGTCCTATGCCATATTAATAAAGAATTTCATGTTTTTCCTAAGTGTTTCCATTATTTTGATAATCACCTGTACATGTGCATGGAAAAGTAAAAATGACTTTGTATTTATATAGGCTCTCCATTATTAGCAGTTTTTAAAAGTTAAATTATACAAATTAATACTGAAACTTAATGGGATATTTTAAATTACAGGTCCTCAATTTTCAAATTCCATGTTGTTGTTTCTGATGGTCCTGGCTGGAGGTCCAAACCAAGTCCATATAGGTTTCGGGCTGAAGTGTGTGGCTCCGGTTTTATACAGCACCATAACGGTTGGAGTCCGTGTTAGCTAGTTGCTACCTCAATTTTGATTGAGCACTCCCAGGGGGGGGGGATTGTACCCTTTCTCACAAGAACATATATATTATAATTATATATATGATCTTGATTGATTCTGTGTTTAAATTGCGGTGAGAAGTTAGCATGATGCTATTTGTTGAAGCTGTATATATATGTGGTTTCTTTTTTTTTTTGGATTGGATCTTGTCTTCTGGCTTGTGATTCGCTCGCTCCGCTTCTTGATTGTGCTGGGGGACGAACCATCATGTTCATAGGTTGGCTCCTGTTTTTAAGTCTGCATTTTAATTACACTGGACGCCTCACCTCGTCTGGGAAATTTCTCAGCTCCTATGCAGCACCTGTTTCCTAATCTCTGGTTTAAGCTTCTGTCTTCTTAACTTTATGGTTTTATTGGCTGCATTGATTGCTCGCTTGCGACGCCCCTGTTCCCCGGCGCCTGGCCGCTTGAGAGTCATAAATCCTTCTCACAATGCAGGCTGTGTGGTCCTACTCATCTAGATTGACGCGTATTCACATCTCGCTTATTACACCTACCATCTCTGATCTCATAGACGTGCTTTCTGGTCTAAAGATCTGATCTAAAGAGTGCCATTAGGGCGGAGCGTAAAAAAAAAGTTTTAGATTTTGTTTTTGCCCTAGTGCGGAAAAGTTGTGTACTGGTGGGTAGGTCACGTATGCAAAGTTTTGGGAAAAACAAAAGATATCTTCCGTCTTCATTTCGGCCGGGATTTTTAGCAGATTTTTACCATACAGCTAAAAATGAGTATTTCCATTGTTTTGTATGCAGCTTTTCGCTTTTTCTGAAATAAAATTCAGAAAAAACCCAGAACTCACCACGGGGAGATGGCTGCATTGCGAGTTCCACCCGTGCCCACCTATTCACCCAACCATATCGGCACATAACTCCTTTGCCCTTGCAGTTATTCCGGTTTTACTCGGTACTCGCATTTGGTTCCAAATGATAGCATAGCTTTTCTCGACTCTGTTCGAGTTCTAACTAAACCGTCACACTCATTTTCTCCACACACAGCCGCAGAAACCTCTGTTTCTAGTTTCACGAAACGTTGTTGTTGTTGTTGTTTATGCCCCTTGACCGACATGTAACATCAGGTCAAGTTCCGAAAGCTATGGGCGAAGAAGGTGCGGCTCCGGTTTTTAATAGCACCGCAAGGGTCGGAGTCCGACTTGGCTAAATGACCGGTCCCGTAATTTTGAACCGAGTCAAGTGACAAGACCGGAACACTTGACCCCGCACCTCCAGAGGTAAATTTGAGAACTTGGGGGACATTGTAACCACGCCCTATTTTACGTGCCTCGGCCACCATTAGTGAACACGGCGATAGATTTGCAGCGACGAGCATCGAACTAGGGACGTTCAGATCACTGGCCCGTTGCTCTTGCCAACCGGGCTACCACGCCCCTCAAGAAACGTTCAACATTTTGTGTGTGGCAAGGAAATTTTAGACTTCCAAGGTGTTGAGCTACAAACTATCCACTGGAAATCAAATTTCTCAAATTATCTTCTTTCAAGTGCGGTGTTTTTTGGGGTTCCATCAAATTACATTTCTGCCAATCAGTAAGGTCTATATATGAAACTGCCTCGAAGTTGAGTGACGAAATGTTGTAGTGTCTGATTCCTTTCTTTTTTTTCTTTCTTGCTCGGAAAATTCTACGTAGTCCAAGTTCTCGAATGGACTTTCTGTCGTCTGTGACCATTGATAAGATTATTGCTTCCGGGTGGCCAAAATAGCCATTTCTCTGGATAATGGGATCCACCACAGTCTTTAAATCGTTTTTAAGATAGCGTGAGACGTTTATTGTCTTCCACAAATTTCGTGAACCATACGTGCAATATGGATTTAATTTTACTGTAAACCACATAGGTGGGTATACTTTCATGATGAACTCTGCCAGAGTTTGAAGTCGGTTTGAAGGCTCTGACGAGCTAATGTATAAACGCTTTATTCGATTTGCAGTTGTTAGCCAACGTGCATGAGACATTTTTCCAGGGTGCTTTTGTGACAAACTTGATGAGCAATTTCTATTTGTGACAGCTTGATAAATATCCGAAAGTTATCGCTTGTGTGTGCTAAGATCCTTTATGTCGATTTTTGGAAATTCGCTCGAAATGTCTACAAATCTCACAACTGGAAGGTTTTTACAGTTATCCAATGCTTTCCCAGTAGGACCAGAAAATGCACTAGGGCCACTCGTTCCACCATACAAATGCTTCACTAAATGTCGGAGTGGCAACTCATTTGCGTGTAACGCGTGACAGATATACGTTGCAGATATGCGTAGCAGATAAACCAGTGCAAGGGTTTCCCAATGGCTTCCCCAGAAAGACGAGTCACGCCAGTTATAGCCAGCATTAACGACTGTTCCATCGCACCCCATTGCTACTAGTTGATGAATGTCAATATTCTTATTCTACATGAATTGCAGCATCATTTGAGAAATACTCAAAGCTGATGATGAGGTTAGTGCTATGTGTCCAAGGTACTTGCTTCCAGGTTCTTTAATCATTGTAACATTTTCTTCCAGGACTGTTTTCTGGTACATCTTTCCCCCTACTCTCTCTTGCATTAGAGTTTTGTCCTTCCTTCTGTCAAAATAAAGTCCCTTCAGTGGTTCCAGCTGTCTTTTATTTCCTTGCGAATATTCTTTCCGAATATTTCCCCCTCTCTCTTCTTATTTTATGTCTACCAATTACATTTAAAGTATGTGTTTCGGTAATCATCCCCAAATCTTCCAAAACAAGCGCTTGCAATGATGGCTCCAGCCCGATCTGAAACTGCGGTTCGGTCACAAGCTATAGCTACTGCTGGGTATCGGCTTGATCGTAACTTCTTTTTCCCATCAGATTGAGTCATCCTGGATGTGGATGGGGAAGGCTTCAAGTAATCTGTGTTACTATCGGAGTTATGTGGATCCACGTCAGAATCTGGACAGGAAATATGAGCCTAGATGGAGTAACAGGTGGCGAAACATTTATTTTAAGACTTACTGCTTCTGTCTCTTTCTGCCTCCTATCGGCTCGTTTCATCAGCTTTCAGTTTAAGTCAACTGCGCCTATGGACATTTGCCTAAGTGCCCGTTGGTCTATAAGAAAAGTTCTTTCCATTTCAGGAATCCTTTTATGATTTGGGCAAGAACATTTGTTAAAAGAAACACACTTACATGAAGAAATGTCGAACAATTTCCGTGAGTCTTTCACGAAGGTTTTAAGCTTCGTTTCTAAAGTTGTTGTTGACAATGTTTTCATGCCAAAATATTTCTTTACCTTTCTGCACGCAGTGTATCAGTTGCTGCCTTTCTGTATTAAGTTTCGAATTACCTCTGTATTTTATTGAAGAACAAAATGACGAGTTGCATACAAAACAATGGAAATACTCATTTTTAGCTGTATGGTAAAAATCTGCTAAAAATCCCGGCCGAAATGGAGACGGAAGATATTTTTTGTTTTTCCCAAAACTTTTCATACGTGACCTACCCACCAGTACCCAACTTTTCCGCACTAGGGCGAAAACGAAATCGAAAACTTTTTTTTTACGCTCCGCCCTAGTGCCCATATCCGACCTAGACACGGAGGTATTTAATGGCGCGCGTCGGGATTCGATCCGAGCACCCTCAGCACCGAAAGCCAGCGTGCTACTGCAAGGGTACCTCGAGCCCGCTGTATACATTATCAGGTTATGGATGGATTTCTAGAACGCATAGCTAGATACATGTGCATGGAAAAGTAAAAAGGACTTTGTATTTATATAGGATTCCATTAGGATCAGCTTTTAAAAGTTAAATTATACAAATTAATACTGAAACTTACTGAGATATTTTAAACTACAGGTCCTGAATATTGAAAATTCCATGCACTATACGTATATGGTTGAAATGTTTTATGCCCATTCTTAATCATCGTATTAATTTAAAATCCATGTCTCGCCGTGGGATCTGTAGCGGTGGGAGGAAGGTAAAATCCCTGAGATGTTGCACCTGGGTGTGCATGGTTTAAGTTGTGATGGCACTGGGCAAAGTCGGACTAGCTGTGAGATAGAAATGACGTGCAATTTTTTAAACTGTTTCAATCACTATTTGCTGGATGTGATCTTACGATCTTACTTCAATAGACTGTATCAAATTATGTTGACATGAAGAAACACAGAAACATAGTTGTTCGAGTTTAATTGATGATAAAGTTTGGCATTACAAGCTATATATTTAGAGTAACAAAACAAAAGTTAGCTATTAGAAAAGTAGCTATGTACCATTTTCACTTAGAGTGTGCCTAACGGCCAAAGTGATCATATCTTGCTGGAAAAAAGTATACACAGAAAGTGCTTTCACCGTTTACGTAAAAATTCAAACTGTTCACGGTTACGCAGAACAAACATGTGGCAGCGTATATTCAATTCAATGCTAATCTACATCGCAACAGGGGCCTCCATAATAAGGGAGGAAATGCCTTTATATGGATAAATGATTTCTTGAGGGACAGAAAAGTTAGAGTACGTTATAACGGATGTTTATCCAAGAGCAGGAAAATCTTTGCAAGTGTTCCGCAGGGTTCTGTCTTGAACCCCCTTCTATTCCTGTTATATGTGAATGACATCCACCCTAACCTTGACAAATATACCAAAGTGGCCTGCTACATCGCGATTTGGCACTCCAGCAGGGATCTTCAAGAACCAAAAACATTGCTCCAGAATCCCCTAAATGGGATCACAAGATGGACGTAGAGCTTAAAACTTGAGATCAATGCTGAAAAGACCACTGTCAACATTACAGGCAACGAGAACGCAGATAAACTAGAAAAAGACGCTCGAAATCTCAATAATAATAATAACGCCAACAACGCCAATGTCAACCTCTCGGACGCAAATGCCGTGGCCAGATACAAATTGAAGGAACACTCGATTACAATAAAGCACCAGCTCCACAGCATCATTGGAGATCGCGTATAACTAAAACCATAGTCGGGCTTTGAACTGGTCATCACAGAGGATTGAAAATTGACAGAGAGGGCAGGAAAACCTGCAGAAACTGTGATAACTGCCGGGACGCGGAATTGACGACGGCACACATTTTTGATTGTCCCGCCATCCTTGCTGAACTGTTAAAAATTGGAGTCTTGTTTACAAGACTGAACCTCTACGATGACAATATATTCAGATTGCCAGGGCCGTCATCTCCGCCCATGGCACTATTTGAAAAAGCTTCATCATAGACACGACATCATCATCATCAAGAGGGGTCGCGGTTATAGGATCTGTACACTATAAATCATTAATTTAAAACCCCAAAATAAGTTTTCTTTACTATTTGAAAGATCTTTTCGGAGAAGAAACGTTACTTAATTAACACAAATAATCGCAATGTGTAATAAAAATTTGTAAACATATTACAAAACCTCGAATAATTATTATTGCTCGGAAATGTATATTTTGCGCTTTTTCGAATGATAATTGTGTGAAATAGATCTCGAAACATTTAGTATTACAAATTCTCAAATATATCAAAAGATCGAAAATGTTAAATCCAGAGAAGATGCAAATGCAGGTTTCTGTCGGCAAAGATAAGTGTTATGGGATTTGAAACAAATTGGACGCAATTTTCACGATCAGGACATTAGGAAATAACCAATAGAAGTCGCTGGTTTCCAACGACCATATTAGCATGCAGTGCGTAGGGTGGCGTGAGAAATTGTGATTTCTATTGATGGTTACGTAATGTCTGATATCCTGAAATGTAGCAGAATTTATTCCAAATATGCGATGCGCGCGTGATGAGTTTCAGAATTGTGTTTTGTCGAGCAAAATTGCCAGTTAATTTATTCCTTGTTCTCGAAGGAATTGTTGCTTCCGCTTTATTGACTGTTTCCGTAATATGCTAATTATAAAATGAAATTTGAGCTTTATCTTTTTCTGTGTGAGTAGGTCTTCATCTACATTTTCATATCACCGTGTGAGAGTTCAAATCTGGATAGTTATGTTGTAAAATCGGCCACCAAATTTTATGGATTTCATTTTTAATGATTTTATTATTCGTGAGCTAATCATTGATAACTACACAGACAATTTTTAAAAATAATTTTGCAATCTACTCCTACAACGAAATTGTTAAAATCTGCAAAACTATGCACTGTAAATTGGGCTGTAGACAGCCTAGTGGTTAACGCGCCAGAATTTGGTACTAAGGGTGCTAAGATTGAATGCCGTCAAGCACCACTAAATGCCTTCGTGTTAAATCCGAGCATGGGGCCATTAAATTCGTAGGTCTGAAAGTCCCTCCATGTGATATCTCGGTGGGAAGAAGGTACGAACCCATCATATGTCGCAACCAATGAAAAGAAAAAATAGATTTCCCTCTCTAAATTTATAGTTGTTTACTGATTTTTATGTATGTCATAGCTGAAAGGAATCAACATTACCCGCAGAAGCAAATACCAATGGTCAAATGCGCATTTTTATCAATTTTGTTTCATAAATATTTAGTAAGAACTACTAAGAAGACATGCAATTAGTATCACCAGTTATAATTATACAGTAACTATTAACAATCCATTTTCATCCTTCACTACAGGTGGCTTTTGATACATAGATAAAGGAACGTTACTCAGTGCTTTGAATTTTCTTTATATTATTCTTTGTTCAGTATAACTACTAGGCTGAGCAGTACCACAGTATTGTACAATACCTATTTACCTAACCTTAATTAATCCGAAACATGTCTTCTAAACACAAAGCATTCGCAACTTGTTATTCTCCTGTATATTTGCATATGCAAATGAGCATAAATCTACCTTACACACGCAGGAAAAAAAAGGACATAAACTGATGTGCGTATGTACATAAATTAAATACGTCCATAATTTACAGAAGCAAGAAAGATCGCATGTATTTCCTACATTTTATTCTTCCATAATTTCCAGGTCCTTCTTTTTTTATTTTCTGTTAATCCGCAGAGATCTGTTTCTTCCATAACGTTTAGTGCCCATTGTTCTGTCCGGTAATTTAGATCCAGGTCGTCTTAAGCTGCTGCCGTTTTTATTTCTGCAAAGATTACTTTTAAAATGAGTCGGTTTATGGTATTCATTTCTTTACAGAGACTGGAAAATCACTCTGTGGGGCCACGAATATTTCTTTGTTTATGGGAACGAAAAATGCATCTATTCTTTACGCTAAATTTGACTCTTAAAATTTTTATTTTCCACTTTAGAAGAGAGTGAAGGAAAGATCATAAAGAAAAGCACAGAAGTGGTATGGAAATAATTTTAATAATATCTGTCTCATGTCAATACCACGGATTTATCTCTCGTGTCATTAATCCGATACTAAAAGTACATGTGACCAACAATAGAGAGTACGGAACATTTTACCCGTGCAAAATGTAAAATAATTTGTATTTTAGCTTAAATTTGGGTTAATAAATTCAAGAATTATTTCATAAAAATGTTTAACACACGGGCAAAAAAAAAAAAAGTTGAGAATTATGCTAAAAATTTTTTGATCTCAGGAAATCCTGGTGGTTATTTACACCTTTATGTAGCGTTTTCCGTAGAGTTTATGCGTATGTCTTTGTGCACTATTCTCAACCTTCCCGTGGTCGAGAGCACATTGAAGTTTTCCGAGAGCAAGGCGGGCATAACCAATGGTTTCTGTATCACCTATGATCTTTATTTACACAATGGACATAATTTTTATTCAACAATAATGATGTGATTCATTGATTATGTTTTGAAAAATAATAATGAAAAAGAAGATGCATAAATGAAATTTGATGCAAAATATCGTCATCATTTTTTCACAACAGCCAATTAAAAGTTAGAGTAGCGATCTCTCGGTGGCGCTCCCCGTGGTATTTTCGCAATGTTGATATTTATAGGGAGATAAATCTCTCCACTATTCAAAATTATCTTCAAAATCTTGCAATTAACTTCCATAAAGATTTACCAAATGATCATATTAAAAATCTTGCCGATTACGACCCTGCTGATCCAGCTAACAAGAAACGGCCCTGTGCCATTCTTGCTCGTAACTTTTAATACTTTGCTCTGTTCTTTGTTCGCCCAGTGTCTCCCCCCCCCATGTTTTACCTTTACTTGTTCTATAGAAGCTTTTTGTTTTCCCCACTTTCTATTTTCCTTCCTACTTTCGTTTTTTACTGATCTCTGAAGTTTTATGCATTGCTATATCATCCTACAGTGGAGGGCCCGGCCCATGTACTGTAGTTACCACTACTCTTCCTGAAGCTCCTAAAGCTCTCGGTGGCGTCACACCCCGCCGAAGGACCCAGAGGGCTGTTGGTGGCGCGTTGTCCGTGTTTTACACATTTTTACTTAACACAGTAAATAATAAAATATGCAAAAGAAATTTCAAAATAAAGTCGGGCGCATTCCACTTGCGCCCGCACGCACACACAGGGTTGAGAACTACTGCACTAGGATATGGTATGGTGAATGAGTGTGGAGAATCTTTTGGATGCCATTTTGAAGTTGAGAACTACTGTACTAGGCTATGGTATGGTGAATGAGTGTGGAGAATCTTTAGGATGCCATTTTGAAGTTAAGTTACGAATTACAACTTTTATAGATTGAAGACTAAACTGGATACGTTTTCTCATATCGAGGAAAAATTCGACACTTAATTTCAAGGAATTTGGAAAGTATGTCATGCTTAAAAATGATTCCATCACGATATCTTTCATTAATGAACTTTCATTAATAGCTCTAGTGATTAGAAATAGCCATCACAACAACATTTCTCGAAAGAATTATTTTTTTCCTAATAATAAGGTTTTTGATTAATGTTTCATTTATTTCGATAAGATTCAACCAAAATCTAGTTACTGGTCAGTTGAAGCAAACTTGATCAGAATCTGGTTACGAACGGACATTAAAAGATTGTGTTTCGTTTGGCTGTCATGGTGCCACGGAACAATACCAGGGGTGACCGTGTATTGTAGGCAATGGCACCCCATACCATCACACCAGCTGTGGGAGCGATGTGTCGCTGTACAGCAAAGGCAGGATTGAAGCGTTCACCATGGGCTCTGCACACACGAACACGATTGTCATCACTGCCGAGATTGAATCTGGATTCGTCGCTAAAGACGACCTGGTTCCATTCCGCTGCAGTCCAGTTTCCTCGTGCGCGGCAAAACTCCAAACGGAGGCGTCGATGGGTGGGCGTCAAGGGCAGCACACGTAATGGGAGCCGCGATACCAACTGTCCTTCAGCCAGGCGCCTTCGTATGGTTCGAGAAGACACAGAGGCCCCTAGAGGCCTCCTTTAAGCTAAATTTAGTTAATTTTAAATGATGAGATATGGATTAAATCATTTCAAGAGTAATGGCAAAAAAAATTATCGTCTTTTACATCTGCGTTATGTTCGTTATTTATACTGATTATACAGTTTTATTATTTGAAAAGAAAAAATGGAAACTTTTGTTAAGCAGAAATTTTTAAGCAGAATAGGGAAATATTTCGAGTCCTTGAACATCGGCATAAATACACTCATGGACAAAAAAATTAGCGCACCAAGAAGGAGTCGTCAAAATGAAACGAAATTTTACATACGTAATGACTACTTTGATATAAGTAAATGATAAGAAAATCAAAGAAAAAGGATAATTTATTTCAGAGAAAAAGGCAAAAGAACGGAGGACTTAATACTGGGTTGGACCCCCTCTAGCGCGAATGCACGATGCGATACGATCGGAAATTGAGTCATACAAGTTCTGTATAATGTCTTGAGACATTTCGTTCCATATTTGCTGTAACCTTGCCTCTAGTTCATTCAAACTCGTGGGATGCCCAACTCGTCGTCCCAAATGATGCCAGATATGCTCGATTGGAGACAAATCTGGGGATCGGGCACTCCAAGGAAGGGTAGTAACAGTGCGGAGACAGTCTTGTGACACCCTTGCCGTATGAGGCCGAGCATTGTCTTGTTGAAAAATGGCTCCTGGGAGCCGTTGCATGAGTGGCAACACATGTGGTTGCAGGATTTCATGAACATACCGCTGGGCTGTCATGGTGCCACGGAACAATACTAGGGGTGACCGTGTATTGTAGGCAATGGCACCCCATACCATCACACCAGCTGTGGGAGCGATGTGTCGCTGTACAGCAAAGGCAGGATTGAAGCGTTCACCACGGGCTCTCCACACACGAACACGACTGTCACCACTGCCGAGATTGAATCTGGATTCGTCGCTAAAGACGACCTGGTTCCATTCCGCTGCAGTCCAGTTTCCTCGTGCGCGGCAAAAATTCCAAACGGAGGCGTCGATGGGTGGGCGTCAAGGGCAGCACACGTAATGGGCGCCGCGATACCAACTGTCCTTCAGCCAGGCACCTTCGTATGGTTCGAGAAGACACAGAGGCCCCTAGTGAAGGTGCTACCTGTGCCTGGATGGCGGCCGATGAAGCAGTTGGCTGTACGCGTGCATTTCTTACGATGTGGCGGTCTTCTCGACGACTGGTCTGTCGAGGGCGTCCTGAGCCTGGTCTTCGTGTACATGACATCTCTCGGGTCCACTGGTCCCAACACCTCCTCACAACACAATCAGAGCGGCCTAATTGACGAGCTACTCGCCTAGCTGACCACCCAGCTTCTATCATCTCGACGATTCTCCCCGTCTCAAACTGCGACAACTGCTTATATTGTTTTCGAACACGACGTAATGTCATTTCTATCTCAGCTCTTCCTTTGTAAATGATTCAGCACACTCAAACAAGCTCTGGTTACCTGTTTTATACTCCACAGAGTACGATGTTTAACGCCCTCTACCGGCTATATGTAATGCGCAATCACGCTGCATTTCTAATCATTTGCATATCTCCCCGACATGTACCTTCATTGCAAGTTTCGTTACGATTCCGCAATTATTTCTTGGTGCGCTAATTTTTTTGTCCATGAGTGTATATATATATATATATATATATATATATATATATATATATATATATATATATATATATACATATATATATATATATATATATATATATATATATATATATATATATATATATATATATATATATATACACATATATACATATATATACACATATACAGAGGCTGTTCGCACATATTTTAGACGATTTTGGTAAGTGGTAATAAAAAATCGTTTGCTGCAAAAGAAATAATAGCAATTGTACTGTGTTTTTAAAAGTCAAAATTATCGTCTGCGGCTTGAAAGTTTTGTTTTTACTCAAAATGGCGTTTTTAACAAAGCAGTGGTTCGAAGGCTACGTTTATGCTCTTTCCGAAGAGAAATATGCATACTGCGTTATCCAAAAACGATGTGAGAGTGATGGTTTTGTGATATCTAAAGCGTCGATAGGGAATATCGTTAACAAGAAAGGAAAAAAACGTCAAATTGGAGCCTCAAGTGGGACAAAAATTCCAAACAAGTATCCAAGGAAAAAACGGACATCTTCGACTATTGCAAAGGTACGTTGTTTAATGTTAAAAGAAAATCCCCCTAGTCAAAGGACAGTTGCAAAATCATTAGAATGCTCGGTGTCCACTGTAAACAAAAAGGATAAACATTGATTTAAATTTTAAGAAAGCGAAAAAACTCAATGTGCATCGTCTTCTTCCAAATCATATCGCTGAACGCAGGACACGCTGCAGAATTCTATATGAGAAACACTTATCCAAAGAAAAATGGAAAACAATTGTCACAATAGATGAATCATGGGTGTATTTAAATGATTGCAACAAAAAAAGAGCCATTTATTATCATAAAAGAGGAGAAAAAAATTTAAGTACATGGTTCAAAGAATCGAAAGAAAATTTTTCTAAGGGATTCATGATTGTTGCTGGTTTTTCTTATAATGGAAAGTTAAAAATAAAGAGAGTGGAAAAAATGTCAAGATTAACTCCAAATACTATCAGGAATATATTTTATCGCCAATTTTTCCGAATGAAATACCATCGCTTTACCCACAGTGCCATTAATCTGTGAGACTCCATCAGGACAAAGCTAGCAGTCACACATCAAAATCCACTGTAAATTTACTAAAAGAAATGGAACAAAAAACTGGTATCAAGGCCATACCCTTCACTGATATCCCTACTAAATCTCCCGATGTATCACCTATGGAATTTTTGTGCTTTCGGAATTTTAAAATCTGCATTATCCAAACGTCGTCACAAAATCCTTACAGGACTCTGGAAAGCTGTTCAGGAGGAATGGGATAGAATACCTCTTCTGACACTTCAAAAGGCATTATTATCCTGGAAATTGCGGTGTCGAAAGATAGTTCAGAATAAGGGATGTCAAATAGAACATTTAAAACACAAGAATTTTATGTAATTTAGTTTTGTGAATACAATATACATCGTCTAAAAAATGTGTGAACAGCCTCTGTATACGTATATATACACATATATACATATATATACATATATATATATACACACACACACATATATATATATATATATATATATATATATATATATATATATATATATATATATATATATATATATATATATATATATATATATATATATATATATATATATATATATATAATATCGTTCATTCGTCCCACGTGTTTGAATTTCAATGCTCATTTTCCCAATTCTATAGTTTATTTGACTTGGACAAGTTTTGAATTTGATATCTATGTACAGCACCTTTAAAGGAACAATAGGTAACCAGGTTAAATTCTGTAATTCCTTCTAAGAAACGTATCCTTTAATGCGCAGTAATTAATTACAAGTTGGTGTATTCAGATGATCTCTTAATAAGCCTGTTCGGGATATCTGTTGCATTCAATGATCATCGTTCAGTCTATCGACGAAGTAAATCCCCCAAATACTATTGAGACATAATTGATTCTAAGTGTCCCCTAATGTTCGGAATATATTGGCAGTTAATGAATTTTGAATTACTTCTGGTGAAAAACAGATTACTTACCCATACGGCTGGTTTGTGCTTCACAGGTGAGTTTGGGAACGAATTGTTCGAGCGCGTTGGTACTTGATAAGCGTAATTTGGAGTTTTCGTACCTACTTAACTTGGGAAGATGTTTAAAGGTTCAGAGGATAGCATTATTGGGATAGCTTAGAAGAGGTGTTAAGTCATGAGATGCTCTATTATTACTAACCTATTATTTTACTCAAGGGTTAATTATGCCATCTAAGAGATCATTAATCATTATTAATTTAATTCGAAATTGAAGGGTTTGGTGCAAAATAGAGGTAACTCCAATTTTTCAAGTTTTCGGAAAACCGTAATAAACATTTGAGGATTCAAAATTCTAAATTGTGTGAAAATATTCTTTTTGATAAATTTCCTTAATTGTTCTTACATTTTTCAGTGAAAATACTGTCCTAATATGTATATTCTAGATGACTTGGCACATGTGGGATTGTTGGAGCTACCTCTTTCTTATCATCAAATGGATGTTCTATCTACTTCTAGGAAAAATATTTCGCAAAAAAATACAATCTAATATATAAAATTTTATTTAAAGAAAACTTCAACTGAAATACAGCATATATTTTGAATTTACAAACAGAAAATTGCATTTTTCAATCGTCCTATTCCCCATCTAACGTCTGGCTCATCTGTTGCGTTGTCTGGTTGTAGTCCATCGTAAAACCACATATCATTTTGTGCGACGTATTTGCGGGCTAGTTCCATTACATCTTTATATTTTGCAGTTAAACAATATACAGTATTATGTTTATTAGGACCAAAAACTCCACTATTCATAAGTGTTGGGGAACCTTCCTGTAAACAAACCATGTCAGTCTTTTAACCCCTCAATGGTCGCGCCCGGGTATAGAGTGCAACATTTTCGTAATTTTGAAGGGTTTGCTTTTACATATAATTGTTGAATGTTCTGAGCAGTTTCTATTACACCCTTTCTAATGCAGGTATGATTTTATGACCCTTCTATTCCTTTCCCTCCATTGTTAGTAATGATTTAACCGTGGTAAACCAGCGATTATACTGGATTAGAATACGACAAAAGCATGAGTTGATGTAGTCGGTCAAATATGCAGTTATTACACGGTATCCCACATATCACGAAGATGGACTCTCTCATTGTTTTTTAGGTTTTTGGACATAATAGGAATCTATTCGCAAGTTGTCCTTAGATCCAATAAATCCGACAGTTTTGAAATAAAGCGATTGTATCTGCATTCTTTGGCCTTTAATTATAAATATATCTCTATTATCAATATTTTATAACTTGTAATAAATCGCAGAATTATTATTTTCAATTTCAAAGAAAGAAGTTTATTGCAAAAGGAATGATCAAGGTTTAAGAAGACGTTGCACGTTGTGCAACGCGCGCCTGCTGGTGTTCCAAAAATTGGCACGCCCGCTGAAGGGTTAAGGAAAAAAAGCGAGGTAACTAACGAGTCAGGCAGATCCATCTCTTGAGAAATACGAGAACTAACGATTGGTTGAGTAACACGAGAACTAACGACTGGTTGAGTAACACGAGAACTAACGATTGGAGCTACCTCTTTCTGGCATCAAACGAAAGAGTTTTTTTTTCTTTTTTTACCACAAGATAGTACATGTAACTCCAAACTCCCAAGGATGGAGCTAACTCCTTTTTGCAGCAAACCCTTCAATTTTTAATATTTATTTTTCATCTATTACTCGATTTTCACTTAATTTATTAGTGCCTTGAATTAAACATCAAACAGCAAAGGGTACAAGCACAGTGGAAATAGTAGAATGGTGCATAGCTAAGTAAAACTTACTCATGTATATACAATGATCAGATTTTAAAGCAATAACACGCATTGAGCAGATATTATCCTTCACATTATACAAGAGACGCTCCATTAAAAACTTACTAGTATATTTTTTTCTCGGGTTGGTAACAATGCGAAAGAGAAAAATGAAACTGCAGATGACTTTCTGAATTAAAGATGAGTGGTATTAAAAGTTTTTAAACGTGGTACAAGAATCTGTTTTCGTCGTTGGGCAGTTGTTTAAAGGACGTTTGCGTTTTGCATACGATAGTGGAGGTGAGTGATTCAGAGTTAGGAAATGAAACGTGTTGTGTGATAAAAGAAAACAGGTGGTTGAAAAGGATCCGGATTTCCTAAAGTTAGGAATAACAGCCTATGAAATATGGGTTTATCATTTTGACTTCCTTCCGAAGTCTGCTGTGTTCTTTGTCTAATTTTTAGTGCTTTCTTCATTTCACTTAATTACAGTTTTTATGACAGGGTTACTTGATTGTTTTTATCGTACTTTTTTATCTTCGTTTTATCACCTTTTATAAATCAATGTTTTTTAATTTCAATATAAATCTTTGCTCTTATCACCTTTTATCAATTTTTGCTTGTATCTTTCTGTGCTTTTATCAATTTTATATATCATAGTTTCCATCACTTTAATGTACCAATGCTTTCATTTCGCTTATACGTTTTTAAAGAAACATTATAAACTCTTAACTTTTGTAATTTACCACGCTTGTGTTTGGCATAGCTATCTGAACCTTGCGCCGAAAAACCCCAAACCAAGCAACCAACCTTCCGAAACAACGTCTGGAAACAACTGACACTCCATCTGACGTAATTTCAACTGTACAGGATTCACTGAAGCAGTCACGTGCTTTGAAAAGTCGACTGAACGATGGGACCGATGTATATGATCTGAGGAAAGATATTTTAGTTTCTGCTGTACCTGTATGTCTTTATTTTATGGGATTTTACTTTAATTTTTTATGGAACGCCTTTTGCATAACAGTTTACAAGTTACGAACTCACCGGCCTGCAAGTTACGAAGTCACGAGCCTGCAAGTTACGAAGTCACGAGCCTGCAAGTTACAAACTCACCAGTTTATGATTTATTATTACGAACTTATCAGTTAATAGTTCAGTTCACTTTTCAAAGCCAGTAGTTACTTCAGTGAACCCTGTACAGTTGAAATAACGTCAGATGGACGTTATTTCAACTGTACAGGGTCAACTAGTCTGTTGTTTCCAGACGGTTGTTTCGGAAGGTTGGTTGCTTGGTTTCGGGTTTATCAGTTTAGCAAGTTAGGAACTTATCAGTTTAACAAGTTAGGAACTTATCAGATTAACAAGTTAGGAACTTATCAGTTTAACAAGTTAGGAACTTATCAGTTTAACAAGTTAGGAACTTATCAGTTTAACAAGTTAGGAACTTATCAGTTTAACAAGTTAGGAACTTATCAGTTTAACAAGTTAGGAACTTATCAGTTTAACAAGTTAGGAACTTATCAGTTTAACAAGTTAGGAAGTTAAATAATAAATATTTAATTTTCTGGATTTTGAAATTACAATTCACTTACGTTTGAAATGTGCCATGCACATTTTCTAGTTATCATATTCATTTCACATTGGTACACGAAATATGAAAAAATGTGAGCAAATCTGAATGCAATACTGATTTAAATCTATGAAAAATCATTCAAGTAGTTGGACTGTCAGAATTTCGAATGCTAAAAAAGGCAAATTCAATTACAGATATTGCTTTTTACATGCAGTTAGTATTCCCTGATTCAAGTTTGATACCCAGATATGGAAGGTATCTAATAAATAAAAATCTCACCCTTTCAAGAAAAAGATCAATGAACATCTAATTTCATTCAGTCGTTATAATTTCCTTAATAATGGGCTTTTTATATTTAAATGACGATGATTATATGTAGTTTTAATACATTTTTACCAAATTTTGGCGTTTTTTATTTGATCTTATTGCTCGTTGCATAATCAAGGCTTCAAATGAGTTTATTGAAAATTAAAAGAAATGGTATTGAAAGTTCACTGTTATCTTAATTTACCTGCACTATTTATGTGATAAGATGTATGGATGTGATAAGAAGCATAATACCATAAATACTCTAAACGTTATACCATCATTAGCCTTATATCTAAATTGAAATCACAATCTGAAAACAATTTGCTTCGTTTGATGGAATCAGCTTAATGTAAATACTGAGATATAACTAAGAGGGTTGTTTAGTTAAAAAAATATTAGTTTCATGCTTCGTAATAGTTCTTTTTGACAGATCTTTGTAACCTATTTAATTAACATTTATTTCTATAGAACATGGCTTCATTACGATATTGTCTAAATATTATGGACTTATATATTGTGACGATCATAAAAGCTTGTAGGAGCGAAGCAAATATAACAGCGTCAATTAATTTGGTCAGTTAAAAAATCATTTTTCTTTGATTATTTTGTTCTGGTAATGTTTATTTGGAAATATGCATCTTTACACGCCAGGAGACCTATTTTTTTATAGGGATATATATTTTTTTTAATTTATAGAACACTTGGGGCTAATTATTAGGGTTACGTCAGTGTCACGGGTAAAAGTGACATTGTAGAGAGTAGAAAAGGATAATGAATGAGCCTGTGAATAGGTCAGAAGATGAAGCAAGATGGGAAAATAAGAATCCGTAGAAGAGGGTGGAAAGGAGAATATTGAAAGGAGAATATTGATAAAAAAAATATCGTTACGGTATGAAAAGAAATATCACAAAGAAACGCCAGACGAATAAGGCGGAATGAAGCAAGTATGGCATCAGATGGGAAACGGTTAAGAAGAAGAATAGGTCTGTAAGAAGGGAGAAGATGTATAGAGAGGAGTGAGAGGTGTAAAAAAGTGACTTAGCCGAAATAATTGGAGATCGGAAGCGAGAGAAGAGCGGCAGAGATCAAATACGACCCCCCCGGAAGAGGTGCGGTAATGAGATGGGAAGGAACGATCCAGCAGGGCGGAATGGAAACTCCCAGAAAAAAATAGGGGCCCAATCAAGAAAATATAGAAGGAGTTAGCGGCAGAGGAGACAGATATAAAAGAAGCGGGATAAAGATTACAGGCAGAGAGAGAGAGAGATTTTGTTTGCCTAGGAAAGATGACTGAATGTGCGTAGAGACAGCCATTCCTCGACGAACGAAGGAGAGAGGCCCGACGGATTGACCCAGCGACCGTGTACGTGAACCTGAATTGGGAGCCCTGCTACGCAAAGAGTGACTTATCCCGACGGATGAGAAAGAGAGTCCCAAGAACTGGCCGCCAGCCGAACGAGTGAATACCCGCTCCCAGGGGACTTAGCGAAGGACGTCCGCCAGCAGCTACCTGATATACCCCCTACCTATGCTGTTACTGTGCGAAGTAAATGATTCCTGACGCGTGCCCAGGTCTACGAATGCAGCGTTAATAAAGGTACGTGTGGCAGTTGTTCGTTGATCTTGTAAAACTGTGTATGCCTAGCTTGAACTCATCCAGTACATAATTAATACCTCAGAGATGACTAAGTGAATTATATATAGTTGATGAAGTCCACTTATAGTTATTCTAAAAAATAGAACACTTAAAATAAGGTTGTTAGGACAATAATTGTGTCATATATATTGTAATGTATTTATGTGTGTTAGTAATTTCAATAAATCTATCCATTTGCAATTTCAATCAGGTAATTAGATTATTTTATTAAAAAACACAACGCAATTAAAGAAGACGGTTTTAATCAGGTAGTATGGTAAATGTTATATATATATATATTGGCTATACCCCCAAATTTAGCTACCTCGATAGTAATAATTTAATGAATAAGATAAACAATTTAGTTATTGCGGAACATTCTCCAAAGCAGTAAACACCCATTATAGTCAGACTTTTTAAAATTGCTGTGGAGCTTAAAACTAGTAAATTTTATGGTGATATTATATATAGTTGATATTATACAATATATATTAGGGTAGATCGCGACTTGTTGGCCTTTTAATAAATTATTTTTAAAAATAATATTAAATTTTTTTTTTTAGTTTGTACAATCAGCACATCTTAAAACATAACCACGTATGAGAAAATTTTAAAAATATTAATAGTTTCTATATGAAGCTCAGTAGGACATCAAGTCACTGGGCCAACCTGCCTCATCGAACGGGGCAAGTTGGCCCTTTAAGTTGATTTGATTTTCGGATTATTAACGGAAATGAAAAAAACACATAAATTATCAAATACAATTTTAATATGGTATATAAAAGACACAAAGGATAAGAAAAGGTATTTTGTCCAACTTAACAACTGCCTTCATCGATCTTTCTCATCATCACAATAAATGCAAACATAAAATATCCTGTCCCCAGTGACACATGACTCATGTGCCCAACGATTGCACCTGGTACATTGAATCCAGTCTTCTCCTGATTTATTGACAATTTTATTGACTGTTAAAGGCTTATGAATGTAGAAAACAAACTCTTAGACTGCGGGGCATCTTGAGCCACTGGGTCAACATGCCCTGGATTAAATGGGCCAACTTGCCCCATATCGCAATTTTGGAATTTAATCGTTGTATCAAATATTCTGTTAATATTTTTTTCAAATCAGTAGGTAGAAAATTAGCTCTGAACAACGATATTTTAGATTGCTATTCACCTAAGTAAAACTTTAATTTAGAAACAAATCAGAAGCAATTATTTATAAGTTTAAAAAAGTGAAAATTTGAAGTGGCTTTCGATTGATTGCTTCTTCGCTGCTGTCGCTGTTATGGGTGACAGAAAACGTGCTAAGAAACACGTCTCTTAGCTAGTAACGAAATCTACCGGATAGTTTGAAAAATATAGCAGATGGGCCAACGTGACCCTATGGTCAACATGCCCCGGTCTACCCTATACAACAGTGAAATTCGTGGAAGACCCGAAAAAGCTGAAAAGTTGAGAGAGGTTATCAGTGCAACAATGGCCTGTTCACAACGAATCCTGAGCTTTAATAGAGTCGGCGTAAATTTTTTTAACCAATCAGAGAGCTCAATTCATTGAACACGTGATACGTCTAACCAATCACAGGTCATGTCAACGATCTCGGGGCCACCGTAGTAGCGTAACGGAACGCTCCGAATGCAATGTGAACAGGCCTTAAGTAAGACTGCGGTATGCTGTAAAAGTCTGTTAGAACCAAGCTTGACCAATAGGAGAAATGGATCACCTGGTAAAACATGTCGGGGAAGAGAAAGACTTTAAGATATTCTTTATAAATAATTGCAACATATAGGTTCAAATATTAAAAATCTTGACTCCCGTGGAAGATAGAATTCGAATTGATAGTATATATTACTACAGTTATTTACTCATACAGTGAATATTTTAAAGTTTTTCCCATTCTTTAAGCTTGACAACTTTTCATCTATAACTGAGACTGAGTGTAAAGTGGTCATTTGTTTTAACATTTTGAGATTACACCACCAATTGAAAGCTCTATGTTCATTAAACACAGAGCTTTCAATGAGTAGTGTAATCTCGAAATGTTAAAAACAGAAAAAAATGACACCACTTTTAAATTCAACGGCTAATTTGTCTCATGTGCTTTAGTTACGGCTAAGTAATTTTGAAAGGAATTAAACACAGGGAAAAACTATGGATGACTTGACACAAGAACCGTAAAAAAGACTAAAGAAACGAATGTCGTGTATGTCACTTTCTTAGCTCATATTACTTGCCACTTTCTTAGCTCACTTTCTTAGCACTGTTTACATTTATGAGGCTCAAAAGGAGAAACAGATGTACTTCTGAAATCCTTCTTCATAGAATACCCTCTTCAAACATTCTGTGGGTTTTTTTTCTTTCTTTCTTTTTTTCCTTTCTCTTTTTTTTGCGTTTTAATGTTAAATGTTATCCATATACAGCTTTACGTTCTACACTTAAAAGTCGAGGAAATCTAGATTGCTGTAAATATAACAAAATACTGTGGGGGTAGGTAGCTAAACTCATTATAAATTGCAAGACAATTGTTAAATTCATAAAAACCCAAGGAATTATGCGTACTTATCTGCTTTGAACTAAATATGCACATTAGAAATAAAGCTACTACTAAGTTTTCCATAAAAATAAAGGTGTATAAAAGCTAGGAATCAAGCCCATAAGGAGGACATTCCAAAATTGCAGTAAATTCTTCAGTTCCAAAAAATTTAAAACTATATATTAAGTTTGGATGACTTTTAAGGATAGTTTAGGATCAGGGTGGGAAAAAAGCAAAACAATTAGAACTGTATTATCGATAACACGGGAACATATAGTTTCTTAAAATCCACAATAAAGATAAGGATGGCAACTAGTTTCAAACTAACGAATAGTGCCTCATCAGGCCGAGGAGCAATAGGTGTTGTTGTTGGTATTGACAATTCCCAAATGCTTTTTATTGTTAATTTTTATATGCTGTGGGTTCTTGTGTTGTGTTTACCACTAGTTTCCTGTAGTATTGACAATTTGTTTTACCAAATTCTTCAAATAATTCAATATCACAAAAAATATCAGATTTGAATGTTTCAAGAATTCTCTTTTTACTTACGAAAAACTTACAAGATCTTATATAGATACAGAATATAGAGATATAAAGATTTTCTATATGAAGGAATAAATTATTAATAAAGGTGTGTATATCACAAATATTAAAACAAATGCAGTGAAGAATCAATGAAGTTTTAGAATTGATGTTTGTTACTCTTACAGAGAACAAAGTTTAGGTGTCGTAAAAGTTCAGAACAGTGGTTCTAACCGGGAGTGCGAGAGAAGGTTCTAAATTTTTAATGAAAATTACCACTTAAATGCTTATGAGAAACATA
The DNA here is from genome assembly GCA_907164885.2 of Dolomedes plantarius. Taxonomy (NCBI): domain Eukaryota; kingdom Metazoa; phylum Arthropoda; class Arachnida; order Araneae; family Dolomedidae; genus Dolomedes; species Dolomedes plantarius. The sequence continues at coordinate 88,174,371 of OU015493.1, read as the reverse complement.
CCTTATTCTCTGTGAGCTGAAAATGGGAATTTAGCAAATTTTCCTTTTCTGGATTCAATAATTTTGGTAAACGATAAAACAACAATTATACCCGAAATTAAATTACACCTCCACCAATTGAGTGAATTATTTGATGGATACTTTTCCCACGGGAAATATAAGCAAAATTAATACTACACAGATACTCAATCCATTGTACACAGATACTCAATCCATTGTACACAGATACTCAATCCATTTTTGTTTGACCTAAATTCAATGGACGACAACGTTTTATTAAAAGACGATCTTATCGCAATACGAGCTATTGCAAGTATTGAAATGAAATTGGAAAAACAGACATAGAACAGTTCTGGTGTACGCAGTTAGAACTTTATCTAGAATTGGCAAAAGCAGCATTAGAGACACTTTTACCATTTGCCATCACTTACCTTTGTGAAATGAATTTTTCAACACTTTTGCACATCAAAACAAAAGCCAGAAATCGCTTAAAGGCATCTGATGACTTAAAAGTCGAGGAAATCTAGATTGCTGTAAATATAACAAAATACTGTGACTTACGCGTGGCTCTTTCAAGAAAAGAGTCGTTTTAAAAGGGTTATTATGAACAAACAACAACAACGTAGCCATTAAAAATGTAGGTATTGTTTTATATGTAATAATAGATATAATAGTATTGTAAAATAATATTGTATAATAATAGTATTGCAAATCTATTAATTTTTTTCTGCAATAAATATTCTTACGTCTTTTCCTAAATAAAAATAGAAACATATTTTTCAAGGGGTTGCGAGAGCTTATTTTCAGATTCAAGGGGGTGTTGACTATTAAAATGGTTAAGAAACACTGGTTTAGAATATCAAATTTTTAAAAAAAAATTACTACCTGAATTCCTCAAATGTCATGAAGAAAGTGCTAATTTTAACAGCATTTAGATGCTTGTCAATGAGTTGCTGTTTGAATTAACGCAGTGGCGCAACTAGGGAGGGGATAATTATCCCCCGCTCCCCCTGGGGAAGTGGTCTGGTACTAAGCCCACTTCCCCAGGGGGTAAAATCAAACACAATGCAATGTCTTCTCTTTTTTATTTATTTTTTTTAAATATTATGAGTTCCTCAAAGCCTTCTCTCCAGAGCAATACCACAAATTTCACAGAGAACATATCACTATTCTCTATTGATATCTCAATGTGTGTCACTAACAGATATGGATTCTAGAAACAATGAGATAAGTTTTCATTCAGACTGCTTCGGTTTTAATCTGTCCGGTTTTAATCTGGTCTGTAACAAATAGTATACAAATTAAATCATTTCAAACAGGTTTTAAGAATAGAGACAAGACCATATTAGATATGTCGTTCATTCAACCAATACTGTTCAACACTTAAGGAAAGTATTTTAGAACTCTATGTGTGTGTGTGTGAGGGGGGGGGGGTAATAGGGATGCTTAGAGATTCGAAATCCTAGGACAAAGGGTAAGTCCTTGGATTGATGGATTAAACCTATCTTGATGAATTAAGTCGTTTTGTTATACATTAGAGTTTGTGTTATGTGCTTGTGCAAGGACCAAGGACAAGTCCTTTGACTGAACATTTAAATTGGATTGATGAAATTGTTTTGCTATAAATTCGAAGTTGTGTTTGCATATTATAATGGTTTGTCATTTAACTTTCTCCGAGATCTGTATTTTTAAATATGCAATCTTGGAAGTTTTTCTCCCTTTCATCGACCGGCAGAATTCTTTATATAGTTTACTTCTGATACAAATTTAGACACGTTTTATTCAATTAGATTTGCTTTTTAAACTTTAATCATTATATCTAACACAGTTAAAATGTGTCATTTTTAAAAAATTCCTCAAAACTGATTTTGAAGTGTTTGTTAATATAGTACCGGGTGTCCGAAAAGTATGGCTACACTTTCAAAACTGAATTAAAAATAAACAAACAAAGATTTTCACTTACGGTTTTTTATGTTCCATAAAGAAAAGATTGAAGTTTCTGTTTAATGAAATGTAAACTAGGTGGCGCTACATCCACGTTTTGCAACATTCTGCATGCCGTACTGGAGGAAGCAAGAGACAGCCCTAAATTAAACGTGTGGTGTGGTTTACTGCAAGATCGAATTATTAGATCTTTTTTCTTTCCCGAAGAAACTGTTCGCTCTGACAATTACCTTGATATGCTTAAAATTTTCGCATTTCCTCAAGTAGAGGACTTGCAATCCAATATCATTTTCCAGCAGGATGGGGCACCACTACACTGGAGTTTAAAAGGGCGAAATGTTTTAGATGAAAAGTCCCCCGTCGATGGATGGGAAGAGGAGGTCCAATACCGTGGCCACCTAGATCTCTAGACATAACACCTTTGGACTTCTTATGGGAATACGTGAAAAACATTGCTTACTAATCTCCAATTTGTGACACTGATGAACTGAAAAGTCGAATTACAGCGGTCATTCAGAGTGTTGATCCTGCAATGCTTCATAGAACGTGGCGAGAAATCTCGTATAGACTCGATGTGTTGCGCGCGACTAACGGTGCGCACATTGAAATCGTGGTATAAAGAAATCGTGGAATAAAGCATTGCAAAAAAAACTTTGATATTTTCTTTATGAAACATAAAAAACCGTAAGACAAAATCTTTGTTTATTTTTAATTCATTTTTGAAAGTGTAGCCATACTTTTCGGACACCCTATATATTATTCTACGATAGGTATATTCAGAAGATGGCATGCCCACTCTTTTCCACCTGTATCTAACTTATAATATTTCTTGGTTTTTATGTGTTTCGATATCCTTCTAACTTTTCTTTCTCCTTCCCTAAAACCATGGGAAACATTTATTCCTTCCACCCCATTTACTCTAATTTCTCCAAGCTTTAATGTAGTTCGTGGTATTTCCAGCTATCATTGCCTGCTTCGTTTATCAACGGCTTGACGCTGGAAGCTATTACTCATTTTGCGGAATTTATCTGATATACAGGAAGAGGAGAATGAGGGAACGAGCTTTTTTTCATCTGTCTGAATAATATCTTCACATTCCACCGTTGACATTGCGTTTGATGTTTTAATTTGGAAAGAAAGTTTAACTTTTTTCCAAGTTTTGCTCTCTTAAATCGTGAAAAATATTTTATGATTATCTGCGTTATTTCAAGAAAAATACGACATCAACTGCAACTCATTTAAGAAAGTGTTTTTTTTTAAGGCAGGGTTAGTACACATCAGCCTTAATATAATGGATTGCCATTTAAAAAGATCTTGAGTGTTAAGATATCATTTACTGAAAATTTATCAATATTCAGAAACTCCAATTTTCCCACCTGTGTTCGTAATGTTTCATAAGGTTCATAATGTTTATAGGTTCATAAGGGGTTCGTTAGGTTCATAATGTTTCCTTGCAAAGTTACAATGCATTTCTTTTCTGTCTAATCTGAAGCCCCTACAGTCATTGGGAATGCTAAGGGAATCGTAATACTATAAATATTTGCTTTTGTATAGTAAGATACAAATCCTAGTACTTAGGATCTTCTAGAGCAGTGGTTCTCAACCTGGGGGGGGGGGGGGCGTAGAAGAATTTCAAGGGAGGCGTGAGTTAAAAAGAAAGTAAAATAAAAAGTAAAACTAACTGTCATTTATTGTACTCAATTTTGCGGTCACAATGTAACCGTAACGTATTTTCGACATACGAACACGAACACAATAATTGTCGTACACGATAGTTGTCGTAATTGTAAAAATACGATAATTTTCGTACGTCTGGATGTTGAAAGTGACCTGAGGTGTGCTTTGTCACAGTTACAACCTAATATTCAAAAACTTGTCAAGGACAAATAGTGCCAGCCCCCTCATTAATGTTGTGAAAGTGACTGGTATTACATGCCAACCTCACCTAGATCCTTGATTACCTCAAATATATTTGATCTGTATTTAATTCTTTGATTTCATATGTTCTAATAATAATATGTTCCAAATTAAGATATGAGTAGTAATAAATTTTGTGTATGAAATTATCTATTCTATATTTTCATTTAATAACCAACTTCAGTTTCAAATTCCGATTGTACTATACTTGTATTGACCACATATGGTAGTGGTGGTGGGGAGGCGTAACCTCGCATCAGTGTTCAAAGGGGGGGGGGGCGTAGAGCCTGAAAGGTTGAGAACCCCTGTTCTAGAGAATATTTAAGTTCAAAATATAAGCTCTTTATACTCCACAATCCTTTAATATTTGCCATTAGCTTCAAACAATTGTTGTACTCCTTCCTTGGGCAAAATAGACTATGCGGTGTGATAGCCCAAAGGCGAATTTCAACCGTATTGGGATATTTACATTAATTATTTACGCTAAGAAGCAACTGTAAAAGTTAAATATTATGATGCATTTGTGATTCATACTTCTTATCAATCATTTCGTCCCAACGGAAGGCAACATCACACAGTCCGAGACTTGTGGCAAACATTTTGCATGGATTATAAAAAAGTTTTATTTACGGCTTACTTCAAATTTTATTTCTATTGCATGTGATAGTTATAACTTGTTTTCCAGAATAGAAAATGGTTCAAATTTCGTCACTTTTGGTGCTGCACGAGCTAGATAAAGTGTAGGGGAAATGACGAATGCTGGTAATTTACTTCAAAGAGACGCTGAATTAACAAAAGAAAATAGATGTACAGTCAGTAGTATTGTCGGAGGACAAAGGTGTTTTGTTTCGCGATAACCTCGTAGATTATATATGTTGACAATACCGGTAGCATGACAATAACAGCTTTTAACAGAGGTTATAAAAATCTGTATGTGACAAACAAGTAATATATTGTAATTAAATGAGTTTTCCCCTAGAAGAAATTTTTAAAATATAACTTTTATTTGCACGAAAAAAAAATTAAGTAATAATTATAGAAAATGTGGAATATGAAGCATAAATTGGAAGATACTGTTAATTATTTTCATATTCTGATTCTCATTGTTGTGTATTTCCTTGCTATTGTTGAATTGTCTATAAGGAGAGATACTATCAAATACTGAAAAGATTTTCATATTTCAGCGTGTCAATTAAAGAGCATAATGATTGTCTTACATAGACTATTTCGAAAATATTCATTTAACACTTTCTTTGTATAATGCCTTTCTTTGTATGTCCAAGATAACTCTTTTGTTTTCAAGAGAAAAAAAGTTGGCACTTTCACTTGGGGTTATAGGAATAATGAAGTACTCCAATTATAATGGAAGGACAGATCAGATTATTACCTTCAAACTATAGAGGTGTCGTAGTCTTTTTCTGAAGATCTCGATTTTTTCCTCGGTAATAAATCTATGGTGCCCGGTATAAAGGGCTTAAGTAAAAAAAAAAGGGATTTTTAGATATTTGTTAGTACTGATAAAAAAACAAATCTTTTGACTTGTATTGGCTGTTAAGCCTTGTTTTGGCTTAAGTCTATCAATTTTGTATGCAAAAGTCCATTTCTTTGTACAAAAGTCTAAATTATATTTTTGCGATTGGTATAAAAGCCAATAACTTGGAGTATTTAAATCATTGTTTTTGACTTTAGACCTTTATACCGGGCACCATAGAAATATTAAAAGGCTTTTTAGGCTAATAATACAAAAAAATATTGACTATCGAAGATCTTAAAATCCAGGCAATTGTTGTATTACTGAAAATTTGAATTATTTTCAGCAATACCACAGCTGAAAAAAAATGTGAATTATTGAAGAAGAAAATGTGAATTATTGAAGAAAAAATGTACATTATTTGAAAAATTTTTCGATGTCGATTCAAATCTGAAAATTCTAAAGCGAAATTCATGTGATTCACATGGATTAGAGTTCTGAGTACTTGTGCATTTTTTCTGACATATATACAGGGTACCCAGGGCTAAAAGTATCCAAAAGTTATGGCTTTTACGGAACTACCCATCAGAATTAAAGAAAAAATTATTCAAATAGAAAGAACATCTCACCAAGTTTTAATATCAGTAGACTTCGATGTGTGCACCTTTTGTAGTATGACAAACGTCTAAACGGTAATATCGTTTTCTCCAAGTGTTTCGTAGCTCAGGAGTTATTAGCGTATAAACAAAAAATTTTGTGTATATACAAAAAAGTGAAACTGTGGATGAGTTGAAGAAGCGTATCATTCAAGTAATTCATCCGATAACTTGGAGAGTAATTCATCTCTTGGAGAGAAAATTTTGGACATGAGGGGGTAGATTGAAACCAGTTTCAACTTTAATATTTATTAAAAGATGTATTTATGTGTACAGAAAAAGAGTTTTGTTGTGTAACTTTACCTTAAAATACAATAAATGTTAGCTAATTTATACAAAAATAATCAGTTTTAGACGAGTGAAACAACACCTATCTAGAAGAAGAAAAACTTTAAAAAAATAATAATCCAATCATTAACCAGGCACAAAATTTATATCTGTTATATTATTACTATACTAATTGATCCTATTAAAATGTAATTTAACTTCACGAGTCTTGTATAGTATAACCCAATTATTTATATAACACCCATGATGTGTTTAGTATAATTCTGTTAGTCAGTCTTACGTTGTGAATAGCTTTAAGCGATGAATAAATAGTGTCTAAAGATTAGTTTCAAACTCTATTTGTTGAATAAAGTGATCAGTAGACAAATTGTATAGAATCTTAAAATGCAGTAGAAATATTATGTTTGAACACACAACGGAGTAAATTTGAAGGTTTGTAATATGTTTCGGTAAATTTTAAACTGCAATGTAATTTCTATCGAGAGATGCGATTTATACTAAATTAATATTTCAATACGGGAGTTTATCTCACCTTTTGGAAAGTACTTGTTTAGAATCACCTCTTACTTGTCACAAGCGCTGAATAATGCCCCATTTGAATACTTTTAAATGGTTTCAGTGACACTTCAAAATATGTCTCATTTTGTTTAATTATGAAATCTTTTTTTCTTTGGTTACAGTAATTGTGGTCTTTAGGTAAATCCTTTTATATTTAAATATAAAATGATTTATATTTGAATATAAAAAAATGCATATTTAAATATAAAAAGATGTATATTTAAATATAAAAAGATGTATATTTAAATATAAAAAGATGTATATTTAAATATAAAAAGATGTTTATTTAAATATAAAAATATTTACATTTAAATATAAAAGATTATAATTGGGACTTAATTAAACATAAATATTTAATTAAGTCTAAAGAATTGTACAATTTGACTTACAACAAGTAAAACTTTAAAAGCATTTCTATTATACTATCAACTGAAAATAGATAAATTTCTTTAGTTTAATATTTTAATATATAAACTTATTTAACTCGTACCCTCCTCGGTAACTGTGACTAGCAACCTCTAGCAAAAGTATTAGGGTCCTTAATAATCTTTTCTAACATCTTTTAAAATATTCAGTGATACATTATTTTAAAACCTTACTGGACTATTACATTTCATTTAATCCAGTCATTATAATCGACTTTTGAAGAGGTCATTGACTTTACCGCCATATATTGAACGAAACCTTCCTTTATTCCCTCTATAAAGTTCCTCTATTATTAACGGCAGTAAAATATGCATTTCATACCAGTGACATCATCCGGAAAATAATTTAACTACCCCTATGCTTAATACTCGCCATTGTTCGATAGTTCTTTAATATGCCATTCAGAAATCATTATATATGATGGCCTTCGCAGAATGTTCTAGTCCCGTTATTGCAGAAAAGTAATAAATATACCATCAGTGCCTCAACTCGAAAGTTCGGAATCGAAGTATTTGAGTGTTTGATATGCTGTTAATACTTATGTTTTATATATGCCTCCATGTATAGGAATTTTCATCGAGGTGAATTGTGATGTACTGATTCACACGCACACACTCATATATGCATGGACATGTATGTGTATTTGAATGTGTATGCATGTTTGTATACGAATGGGTGTATAAGCAATTAAATATTCAATTGTATAACATATAGATCATATATTTTATACATGATCCAGAATATATATATATATATATATATATATATATATATATATATATATATATATATATATATGTGTGTGTGTGTGTGTGTGTGTGTGTGTGTGTGTGTGTGTGATAATAATCACATTTGGAAAATTTAGCACAACGGTACGAGGAGTGATGCAGTCGGGCGGAGTGGTCAACCAGGAAAACACTGATGATACCTAGGAGAGTAACACACATGGATCCAGTGAAGAGGAACACAGATTTTAGTCGATATCCAGGAAAATCACCTTTATTCAATCAGAAGCATCGCGAAGGTATTAGCTACAGTGGCCACATGACTTGTCCGGCGTCAATGCCAGGACGGGAAGCGGATTACATACAGGAGCGGACCGCAAGTCCGACAGCAACAAGAGTTAGAAACGAAGAGAGAAAAGTCTTCTGTTCATGCAATATTAAATGGGTGTTTTGCGATATTGACGCCAGAGGGCCTAAACTACTTAATTTTTAATTGGGCGACTTTAGATTCGTGGAGTTTACGTGTCCACTTCAGTTTCCCGGGGACTGATAGATCCCGCGCTTGTTAGCTGCGAAATATGGCCTGGGCATAGGATAAGTAGCCATAAAGTTCTTGCAAAGTGAGGTTTTTGACGTTATAGTGACATAACTTCAGAGTGATTCGAGGGCTCTTCAAGAATTTTGACACTATACTGACATTCGGAATCTCATAAACTTCTAACACTCATATCTGGGGATGTTATTGAGTTCAGATACTTCACATGCCTGCTTAATGATCTGCAGGGCTAATATAAATTATACTTACTTTACTTTTAGGTTGCAATTTTTGGAAAAGGGGTCGTGCTTTATTAACAAGAGAATTTAGAATACGCTGTAAATGTAAATTTAGAGAAGGACGGCATTTCTTGTTACACACACACACACATATATATATATATATATATATATATATATATATATATAATCTTGATTTGATGATTGTTAAAATCCCAGCTGATATTTTGATTGAGTCGAGGTTGCTTCAATCATCTCTAAAAAAATCTCTTTTTGAAAACAATTTCAATAATCTTTTTTGAAGATATTTATATCAACTTTCCATGATAATTTTACATTTTTCTTTATTAAAATAAACTGACTTTTGTGTATTGAAGAAAATTAATAGCAGTGTATTAGCGACCGATACAATCTTCTGACTGCGATAAGAAAATTTAATTAAATATACTTCTATCTTTTTAAATCATGAACTACACGTGTTAGTTCGAAATTTTTGAAAGACAAAGCAACTCCATTACTAACTTAAAGCCGAAATTGATTTTTACTCTTCATCTTTTCGTAAACATTTTTTTTAAACTATCCTGCGTTAAACTGATGTTCGCTTATATCAGTCTCTTATAATCTGGCAAACTTTCCTTATATTTATCATAGAAAATTCTATCATGCTACAATGGTAATCTGAACATAGTCGTCAGAATTCACATGTTCGTTAAATCGAAGAAACCAATCACTGAAATAAAATAATTTTTCTCATGAATTCCTTACAGTCTGGACCAAGAAGAAAAAAATCCATAAATCTAGGAATTCGTTAGATCGGAACGCCACAGTGTTACGAATGATTAAATATATGTTAATACAGACATCATTTTTAAGTGAATCTATCATTACTTAAGTATCTCCAAAAAAGTCGTTCCTGAAGAATGAGCTCATTGGATTAGATTTAAAGATTATACCAAACACGTGATCATTAGATTTCACTAGGGATAAAAATAATAAAGTCAACGAATTTCTGTCTATCAGGAGAGCAGGTAATATGATTTGGCATAATTATCGCTTATGCTTGACAACTGAGAAATGCTTTTGACAGTAGGGGAATTATTTTCTGCTGTCAAGCCGAAGAATCGAGCAGCTATGCTGAAGGTTTGTTATTATCCGGTATGACCTTCAAGAGAATTTTAAGAAAATACTGCTCCTTGAAATTTTTTCATGCTGCATGTTAATCTGAACATAGTCGTCAGAATTCACATGTTCGTTAAATTGATTTAACGGACATGTGAATTCTGACGACTATGTTCAGATTACCATGCAGAATGATAAAATTTTTAGGAGCAGTATGGCACTTTAATGGCACTTTAATAGTGATTTTTGAATACGAAATTTCAAAAGATTAGTTTTACAAAAACAAAATATGCGGAAATATATTACTGTCAAATAATTTTTGAAACTTTGGGAGAAAAATTCCAAATTCTCTTTAAAATGAATTGATAAATGTATTCTCATTTGATTCTCAATTAATAATAATTTATTCTCAGTTAATAAATGTATTAATAAATCATGTGAATTCTGACGACTATGTTCAGATTACCATGCTGCATGGTAAAATTTTTAGGAGTAGTATGGCACTTTAATGGCATTTTAATAATAATTTTTGAATACCACAGTTCAAAAGATTAGTTTTACAAAAACAAAATATGCGGAAACAAATTACTGTCAAATAATTTTTGAAACTTTGGGAGAAAAATTCCTAATTCTCTTTAAAAATTGACTTAATAAATGTATAATTAAAGGCCTTTTTTAAAATGAAACAAAAGGGGAAAATGCAGAAGACATGATACGTTAAAAATTTCGGCGTATAAAAGTCGGGAAAAGTAAACGTAGGATTTCCCTTACATCCTTCAACTGTCGCTCTCATTGTGTCGGATACGTTTAATGACACCATTTTTCACCATCGTTTGTTCAGAGAGCAGAACACACTGTGATGAAGTACTTACTTCCGCAATAATTAGATTGACAACTGAAACAATTAACTTGATAAATAAAGTTATTAGTTGTACACTACTAGCGGTTGTATGGAGAAACAAAAAGCTGTCACTAGACACTAGCGTCGCAACATCTGAACGACACCTCTGATGAGATCATCAAAGGAGATTACAATACCTTCACTGCCGATTTTTTCTAATTATGATTAATTGACTTTCTTTTCTTTTCTATACAACGTATCCAGGTGACTAGTATGGTGTTAATTCAAAGGTATTTTGATTGTTAAACAGGTACAGGAATTCAATCTATGTGTTGTAGTCATCCTGTTGATTATTATTATTTTATTATTTTTTTGCAATGACTGAATTTAGATTTTCTGAAATAGCTTGCAGGAGTTCAAAAGGTGGATAACTGACCCTTCTTCCATGCAAAATTACCAGATTAATGTTCAGTTGTCCAAACCTGAATTGTGTATGAAATGTTAATCGCCAATTTGACAACATCCTTTCCCTGAGTTATTTGTCGTAAATGGACAGGCATATGCTGCGGAAATGTCTGTTTGAATATTCGAGTTGTTATGAAAATCTAATTTTCCAGAGTCTTTTTTTTACTGCTGTTTTACAGTTAAATATATTTTGTATTCTGACTTTGATGTGTGAGTTATTTTGCAGCTGCAGTTCCGGTTAGTTTCCGCTCATAACCCGATAACTATGCATTTCAGTTTCTATCACATTTCTCGTGTTATGTCACCAAACCCAGAGACCCAAGCAGGGCCTTTTTATTGCATGGGCAAATCGGGTCTTTGCCCAGGGCCCCCTGATGCTAGGGGCCCCCAAAACTGTCCTCTTTAACGTGAAAAATCTCTTTAACGATGTTTCTCAACACTAAAATAGATAGGGTGCTAAAATAGATAGGTGAAAGTTTCTTATTTCGCTTTCTGCTTTAGGAAAATTGTTAAACTATCAGGTTGCATCAGACGTACAGCAGAAGGTGAAAAGCGTTTTCAATTTGATGTGAAACATGTTTATGAATGCTTCATTTTATCAGCCATACATTGTAAATAGCAAATATAGGACTCGCATGCAGGGTTGTTTGGTTTAAATCGTTATTTGAATCAAAATTTAAATTAAACGATTTTTTTAATCCTGCTTTTTAACAACTTTTCCTCACACGCCTGGTGTATGCCCCTAGTACTTCTAATAGTATAGTCCCATAGGACCATAGGAAATGGGTCGCAACTGCAATTCCTGGGCCACGCCCTCAATTGCAGACTTTCAGGTAATAAGCAGAGGGGAACCAATAGAAACAGAGTATAGGAAAGGAGTGAAATGATTGGATCGCTGCTAATCCGTGAGTTCATAGTATAAGAAAAAGTGAGTAAGCATCTTGCAGGGCAGTAGAAAAGAGGGTCTACATACGATGCAATGATGAATAAAATTAAAAGAGAAAGTTTAAGGATAGAAATACATTTTTATTTGTTTTTATAAAATTTTTTGTTGTTTTTTACCTTGGCAAGCCAAGTATTATTTTTTATTTTTTATTAATAAGGACGAAGGACAAAACATTTAAGTAAATGACAGGATGGCTCTAGGCCGTTTCCTGTTAGAGGGGTCAGCATGATCATAATTTGCTATGGATAGTTCTTATTTTTATAAATGTTCGTAAGGGGGCCCCCCAAACAGCATCTGCCCAAGGGCCCCCAACATTCATAATCGAGCCCTGGACCCAAGAGAACTCGTGGCTAACTGCAAACCTAAAAATCATTCTAACCAACCGAAATGAAAACACATGTCGGGAATTCAAACTCCAGCCAGTTTTAATATACAATATAGTTGCCGTGTTCTGTGTATGTATGTATCTGTCAAGAACATTTCCGGAGCGACAGCTTCATAAATATATCAGATTATGGCATCTATTTTGTTTTATGAGTTAGGCTTAACAAGATAAAAGTAAAGTTCAAAAAGATTATTTGCTATCTAAACCCAAATAATTTATTAGAAACTACGTAATATCAACGCAAATCAACTTTATTTCGATTTTTAGACGGCTATAATAAACGGTTATGACAGTTTCAACACAGCTCACCACCGTTTAAAACTGTTCTCAGCATAAAATATCCTTTCATGCAACGTATTTTCGTTGTGATTTTCATATTCATTAAAGAATTATCTCTTTTCCGCCTCCTTTCGCGTTATCATAGTGTTTCAATTAAATTAATAACAAGTATTCATTTTATATACTCAGAACTTGAAAATGTAAACACGAGTGAGTCATTCATTCACCGTGATTCATTCATTGTCGTTAATTTAAGAAAAACTGAATCAGAATTTTTTTCACAGTAAAACAGTTTTTCATTATATTATTTTTTTAATACATATATTTTTATTTTAACCCTGTAATATATATATTTTAACCAGATATTACATTAATGTCAAATTTAGTATTTTCGGAAAGGTGCAAACTCGACGCATGCGTAGTGATACGTTCAAAACTGTCTGTACGGTAGCGTGCTTTTCAAAGCGAATACCTAACATAACCGCAAAATTTTCTTAAATTTTTAAAAGTGTTTAATTGAATATTTCTAAATCGCCAACACACGTGGCTTTCATGTGATTTTCCGTAAAGCATTCTATTACGATGATAATGTTTCTAATTTCTGTTTATTATTGTATTTTTAATATTACTTTTAATAGTACTTTTATAACGATTTGTATTTTACCGTCAAGTTTCGTATTTACGAACCTTGACGGTATTGTATTTCGTATTTACCGTCAAGTGAATCGTATTTACGTACAGTCTATGGTGTCTTGATAACCGAACACGGAGCCACAAAGATACCGCTTAATTATAATCTTTACTATTAGTGTCTAAAAAGACGACGAAATAGATAATTTTACAGAAAATATTTCATAAGATTCCCCTATGTAAATTTACATTTTTTTCAATAGAACTGCACTCGGAGAATCAATAACTTGCATACCAGTGATGCATTGTTTAACTCATCACATGATACTTCTTAACGGAATTGTTACTCAATGAAAACGTTAGTGTTTCAAGCGTCAAATAATGGACGGAGTATGAGGAAACATAACACTAGACAAAATAATTGGCTATTATGACTTTCAAGATATGCTTCACATATAAGCTTAAGGTATCTGGAAAAGGCTGAATATTAAGGAAGAATATTAAGGAAAAGGCTGTTTTGGTGCAAAATTTCAATTTTTTTTTAATTGCTCTATTTCAAAGGCAATCCTTTAGAATTCTAAAACTGCTTTACTTTTATTCGTGCGATTATTGGATGAGATTTTATGGTCAATTTAATAAACCGAAAGTGATATTAAAAGACCGGAAGTAGCATCTTCAAATGAATGTTCTAGAAAACTGATTTTCACTTTCGTAAACGAGATCAATCACTTTTGAACGAAACAATCACTTTTGTAAACGAGAAAGCTAATAATTTAAAAAGTTTTCAATATATTTCAATGAAATTTTGTAATAGTGTTTTATATATTATTAACTATGTTTTGAAGTTAAACCTAAGTTATGTGTGTTAATTTAATTATTCTACAGGTACCTGTCCTTATAAAAAGTTAATTAAAAAATCAGTGTTTTTTTCACCTTTTTCAGTATATTTCAGTGATTTTTGGGAATACTGTAAAATTTATACTTCAGGACACATGTCACAGTAGCATATAGCATAGAGGAAGTTAAATTATATTTAGTTGAATGGAGTGTAGGGTATCTGGCGTAAGCACTAAATTGTACTAAAACTTTATAAAAAATCCCCTATATTTTAAAATGTTATGAAATTTTTACCCAAATTATATTTGTTTTCATGATTTTATATCACATTTGAACTAAAAATATATGTATTTAATCAGTACTGTATATTTTTGAGCAAATGTGCTCGGAACGTAGCCAGATACCGTAAAAATATAAATTTATGGGAAGTGAAGCTATTAGTAATTTATGAAAAAGTATTCGATACAGCGATTATCTACAGATATTACATTTGAACTAAAAATATATGTATTTAATTAGTACTGTATATTTTTGAACAAAAGTGCTCGAAACGTAACCAGATACCTTAAAAAAATAAATTTATGCGAAGTGAGGATACTAGCAATTCATGGAAAAATATTCGATTCAGCGAATACAATTCTGAACAGAATTCAAATCAGAAAAAAAGGATACAAAGAAGAAGAAAAAAGATCCTGAAATCGTGATTCATTAAATGGACGTACAACTCCAGAAAAACAAATTTATTTTATCTATAGTAAAGTTTAAGACATGCAATAGTTTTTCATCATCAGACAGAGGAATTAAATATAAACACTTCAAAGGGCACGACAAGTGTAACAGAAATTTCGATCCTTTGATATAAAATGAAGACAATACAGAAAATTATTTAGAACTATGCAGATTTAGCTCGCGTACGGGTAATGTTGATAAAGGAAGGAATCATAAAATTGACGGAAAAATTAATGGTTGGGTGAGATGGGACTAAGAAAGAAAATTGCTAAGATAAACGTCATTTGTGCGCATTTCATGCTCGAATTAGCAAAGTTATTCGTAACAGAATGTCAGTATCTCCATCTTCGCCTATGTAGGAAAACTTTTGTTTTCATGAATTCAGAAATATCTTGAAATTATGCTTTCGAGTGTCTCTAATTATATAAATAAGGATATAATAAATGTGTCGCAATAATATAAATAGGGGACTCTTATTTTCTAAGTTTCAAGACATAAATTAATGCCTGATAAATTGGAATTAAGCAGAAAAGAAATACCTTTCTCTGGTGAATTTAATATACAGGATCATCGAAAAGGTGTCTTTATATTTGATTTTGTGATGATATGTATTTTTATAAAGTAATCCAGTTCCAACAAAACTTAATAGTTCACTCAATAGTTAATATTCGAATGAGGGTCAATAGTTGACCTACCCGAGTTCCTTTGTAATGTAAGGATTTCAAAATCACCGAAGTTATTATCTGACTAATACGGCGAGGCTAGAATCAAAAGAGAAAATCAAATTGTGGATACCGAAATATCCAACTTTAATACAGAGTCCTCTCATTTATTGTTTTTCCCATTTAAGTTCTCCTTCCATTTTCCATCGACGTTTTCTAAACTTTTTCTTCCATTTCTGGAAATCAACGAAGCATTTCGTACCTTCCAGCTCATTTAGTTCCCATTGTTCCAAGCTCTAATTATGATCTAAGACTTTCAAGGTACAGCGATCCTCCTTCCCGTTGAAATCTAAAGCAGCGAATCGTTTTATGGACTTCATATGTTATAGACATTGGGAAGAGGAAAAATATAAGAGCGTCGTTAGCCGGTAGAGCGATCCGGTATGGTCGGGAATTTCACAATCATGGTTTTATTGTTTCTCGAATGAGACAAATGAGTTTTCAAAGAAATTTATTAGATATAAGGCTTAAGAGGTTGATAAAATTCATTATGGCTGGCTGTCATTTGAAAATTAACGATTGGTTTCAAGTGGATTTGAAAAGTTAAAATCTATTCCACTGAAAACTTTTAAGTACAGATTGAAATAAGGATTGTTTTTTTTCGACTCGCAGAGCGATATCAAAAGTGAGAGCAATGTCCTCTCTTAAATGGTTCGTCCAGCAGTTGAACCATTAACCTTGAATGGCTCAAGGATAAAAGCGCAACTTCTTTTACTTTACTTTTATTTATTCTTACCTTTGTAAAACAGAATATAAGGAGGGTTAGTGTTTTAATTATTTTATTTTTCTTTAATTTTGATGGATACTAAAGACAAAGGTAAACACGGTTCTTCTATTTTTGAAGCAAATAATACGCCTTACCGTCTGGCACTGGAAATCATTTACTCGGTTATTACTAACAAAGTTCATTTACTTGAAAACTAGCTCTGTAAGTATCGCATGCTAGGCTCAAAATTGGAAAATATCTAGCGTTAGGATTTTTCTATTTAAAGTTTAACAAAAGTAAGATTGAGAAAATGTATTGGCACAACATCATTGGCAGCTATTCAGAGGGCTATATTTAAAAAATCGCTACTTCTGTAATATAATTAGAATTGACGTTAAATTTACTGTACCGTATGACTCTATTGCAAAATCAGTTTAAAGTATGTTCTACTGTTTGATCAATGCACTAGAGCAGGCCTGGCCAACATGCGGCCCGTCCCGTTAAATTGTGCGGCCCACCGGAGATTTTATATTTCTATTGAAACTTTTGTTTCCTGTTGTATGTATACAAAAAAATAAATGGAAATTTGTATGTGCCATTGCTATAATGTGCAGGTGCACGAATGCCAAATGTTACTGAAAGAATTGGTTTCGTTAGGAAACCATCGGTAACATCCATCTGAAATTAATTTGAAAGCAGTTATGTAATAAAGAACCTATCCAGACATTTTTGTTCTTAGTAATGTAGGAGATAGGAATGATGACGTCAAGCTGCGATCAAGGGGTTGTCTACTACGCGCACGCTTGGGTCCTTCATCGGTTCGTTATTCACAGTATGAACGAATAGAAGTCATTATATCAAGTGAATCTCTGTTTGTGTGTTAGGTGTGGTGCTGATAGTTGAATAAAAGTGACATCTGAAGACATCAGATGGTATTTTTACATAATTATAATACATCATTAGAAAGCAAGAATGATAAATTTACTTTAAAAAGTAAATTTTGTTGTTCTGTGTAATTGCTAGTATACCAATATTTCCAACTAACATTTATTTCAAAAATTTTTTAACCCTTCAGCATGAATTCAAAGAAAAGAAAAAAAGTCGTTGATGAAAACAGGAAATGATCGTTGGGAAAAGTATTATTTTTTCACAATGCAGAACTCAAAATTAATTTGTTTTATGTGTTGAGAAACAGTCGCTGTATTTAAGGAACATAACGTTAAAAGGCATCATGAGACAAAACATATTGAATATGTAAATTTCAGTAAAGAAGTAAAAAGTTTTAAGTTAACTGCGCTTAAATCGCATCTGAAACCTTAGCAAACGACGTTTTGTTCTTTATTACAACAACCATCTACCATTGTCAAAGCAAGTTACTCTGTTGCCATATTGATTGCAAAGGAAATGAAACCTTTTTCGGATGGTGAACTGGTGAAGGACTGTTTGGAAGCAGTTATAACAGATGCTTTGCCCGATAAAAGCAAATTATTTTCAAGTGTCAGTCTTTAACGCCAAAACTATATGTAGTCGCATTGATGATATTTCAGCTGATATAGTAGTAACTTTGCGAGATAAAATTAACCAATTCAAAGCATATTCTCTGGCATTTGATGAAAGTATAGATATCTCGGACATATCTCAATTTGTGAGATTTATTCGCGGTGTGAAGGATTCATTCAAAGTGACAGAAGAAATGTTAAATCTCTTAAATTCAAAATACACAACTAGATAAGATGTTTTCTAGGCGATTGAAAAATGTTTAGCCGAAAATAGCTTAAAATTTGAGGCTCTTTCCAGATAAACAACACATGGAGCACCTGCTTTGGTAGGTAAAAATAAGGGAGCTGTAAAATTACTTATGGATAATCTAGATTGAAGAGGCATTAAAACCAATGATATTTTTACTATTAACTATCTGATACATCAATAAAATTTATGTGCTCGAGTATTATCCATGGATCACGTTATGAACGTAGTTATGAAGATTGTAAATTACATTCGTTCACATGCTCTTCAGCATCGGCATTTCCAAGAATTCCCATTGAATTATCTTATGAATATGGTGATGTCTTATATTTTACCAATGTTAGATGACTAAGTCGCGCGAAATGTTTAAAAAGATTTTTTAATTTACGGGAGGAAATAGATATGTTTATGAACGAGAAACAATATATTCCTGAACTAATTGATGATGATTGGTTGTTAAACCTATGTTTTTTAGTGGATATAACAGAAAAACTTAATCAGGTAAATAAGGACTTGCAAGGGCAAGATAATTTAATAACTGAAGCTTGTAATTTTATCAAAGATTTTAATTATAAATTATTGTTATTTGAGTACCAATTTAGAAATAATAATGCTCAACATTTCCCGCTGTTAAATAACTTCCCAAAAAGCGAACCTCAGAGTTTCATGAAATAAAATAAACTTTTAACTGCATTTTTCAGTTGTTTCTCAGAATTAGCAAAATATGGTGAAATGTTTGACATATTTTCATGCCCATTTCATGTTGACGTGAACAGTGTTCCTGAAAAATCTGCAAATGGAGTTAATTGAGTTACAATGCAACAATGAAATGAAACAAATTTTTGCGTTTGCATTAAAAATTAATTTTTACAATACTTATACTACATCCAACAGACAGAGAGATATTCCAACTTAAGATATTTTGCACAACGAGTTGTTAATGCCTTTGGATCCACATTTGTTTGTGAAACATTTTTTTCGAAGATGAAATTTACAAAGAGATCATCACGTGCTTCATTAACTGATGCCAATTTAGAAAACCAGCAAAGATATGCAACGTCGAACATAAATATAGATTTACAAAAATTTAGTGAAATAAATGATAAACAAACATCTCATTAATTAAGACTCGAGAGTTAATTACATTGAATCATAGTATAACAATAAAGTTTTATTAATTTCCTATTTGTATTGAATTTTTTAAAAGCATGTTTACCTAAAGTGTGGCCCGCTGTAACGTTACGCTTCATCAAAGTGGCCCGTGAAACCATTTGGGTTGGCCAGGCCTGCTCTAGAACAAGGTAGTTTTTCTACTTTTTTACCTCTCAGAGCACGTGTTGCAAAGCACACGCGCAAAGTCTCTGATCTGCGAAAGTATCCAGGATCCCTTTTGATTAGAGTACTGTATATTCTAACTAACGCAGAAATATTCAGTTCTTCTCAAAAGCCTTACGTTCACTAATTACATTTTGAGAGCTTTTGAATACCTCTATATTTCGGTAGAAGTTTGTCCTTTAATTGGAATAGTTGTATGCCTTTTATTTGCATGCTTGTCATTATCCAGCGATGATTCTATATCTACGGTTTGGAACTTCAATTTTGTCTGGGGGGGGGGGGTCCCTTTCCAGTAGAGAATATTTTAATTCCAGCCTCAGAGCTCGTCATTGCAAATAGAGAAATTTTCCAAATTGTTTTTCAGCACTATATTTGGAGGCCTACTTCCTTTTCAGGGATTTGAAACTTAATTATAGAATATATTTTCCACGCTACTTTTAGCGGAAGAGAATTAGATTAAATTATACTCCAAGAGAGACGTCTTGCTTCTGAAATCTATTTTCCTGGAAGTGTTGAGTTCTCCCGTAATGTGACGAGCTTTCCTTGTTCACTTGATAAAAAACTGAGGCGGGATAGTTGACGATGTGTCGCTTCGTGAGATTGAGTTAAGTGAAAACTATTTTTTGTGACTCTGGATAATGTGATCACCCTGTAAGTTTCTCAATACGTGAAAAAGAATACAGAAAGCTTGCAGCGTCAAAACAGGGAAAATGAGGTTAAACAAAAATTTCAATTTGACGAGATTTGCTTCTAAAGGGAGAGGAAGTATTTACACGGGCAATGAAAGCTCTCTAACATGCATCCTAACAAACAGTAAAAAACAAACAAACAGCTAATTAGTATCTTTAGTTTTACCACCTAGTATCGATTTTTATTCCTGGGAGTCTCATGATGTCTTGAGTTAAACGTAAAAAACCGTATTATTTGAAACAAATTATAATTTTCAAGAAAAGATTTGTCAATAGAAATATTATTAAATTGGTGAAAACAATTAAAGGAAGTTATAATTTTATTTGGCGTTATTGGGCCACTTAACCGGAAAATATTCCGTTTCAACTTATATCGCCAAACTGTTTAAATGGACAAATGAGGAAAATAAGATAAATGTTTGAATGTGTGGCATAGTAGATTATAGAAAACTCTTCGTAATTTGATGTCCTAGAAAGTTAATTTCCGTTAAGATATTAGTATACTCTACATACTCTTTGGCAGTCTCTTTTAGCAACTGAGATGGAAGTATCTAATTGTTTCAACGAAGGAATTTATTAGGAAAAGAAAATTTAGGCTATATCCCATAGAAAAAAAAATTGGCTCGTTTTCGGCTTGTTTAATGAGTGTTATTCCCTTAAACTTATAATCTCAGAATATTCGATTGCTTTTAGTTTTCCTCCACTATAATTAACCAGAAAGTACCACCAGAATATTTTTTAATTTACGCTCATAATTTTGGAACTTTAATTCTAAACTTATGCTTTTCGGAAGAATAGATATACAGGTATTCCTCGATTTACGACCGCTCACACTAACGACCGAGATTTTTAAATTAAAAAAGAATATTTTTTCTCAAAAATACTGTTCCTCGAATGCACAGTACATACCTATATGTATTACATAATTGTAAAAAAAATATGATGCAATATTCTGCAATACTGCAAAAATTTATGACGCAATAATAAAAATGTATGATGCACTAGTTTCGATATCCACACGATAAATCAAATAAACCCTCATTGGCTTCAGAAATGGCTTCAGCTTTTCATTATATTAATAAAAGACTACAACATTTAGAAGCAATGGATCCAAATGAAGAAAGATTCACAAATATAAATCGTCGTATTCAGGAAAATCTTGTTCGCTACCAGACAATATACAAGGAAGACGCAAACTGTTCAAACTACCTTGGATAACTTTGTTAAAAAAACTTACAATGTATCTTCTGTCGCAAATTCTGAATCAATGGATTGTACTATCATAATAAGTAATGATGATGAAGAATAATTTGTCTTCTAAATACAATGCATTTTAAGTTACGTATGTATGTATGAAAGTGAAAAATTATATGTATGTACATATACAAAAAAAAAAGTTTGAAACTCGACTTACGACCAACTCAACTTACTACCAATGTCTCGGTCGTAAGTCGAGGAATATCTGTATAGCATAAACAGTATCTGCTGTACCAGTTCATCGATGCCGAAAATCCACAAGTGTTCAAGGAGTGGGATAAAACTATAGATATCATCGGAAACTTGGGACGCTAAATGTAATTTGTGATGTATCATCTTCACATGACCATGGAGACTGATTTCAATATTTTACTGAAAATTAGCTTTCAATATGTTAGTGGCTTGGAAAACTGGCACCGTTACAGGGTTGGTATATGTAGCGTGTTCTCAAAATTATGACAACTAGCTTATTACACTAATTTTCCCGCTTAAGATTTTCAGTGCATTCGGTGATCATTAGAGAGGCATTAATGAAGTCTCCCTAATGAGGGTAAAATCTAGGTTCCCGATTGCTATTAGGTACCCAATAGATGTGTTTTATTCTCTGTGGACTCTCATTAGTGGAGGAGTCATTTCTTCCTTTCAAGTCCCGGATTAAAAAGAATGGTATCTTTTCTTTCACAACGTATAAACAACAGCCAAATAGGCTGCTTGGCGAATCATTATTCTACTTAGTAATTTGTCGGGATCTTTTTTGCTTTAACGATACTTCAAGAGTTTGAATTGCCAAAATTTGTTTCATAGAAATCAAAAGGCTTATATACTTCCAAGAAAACGTATTCCAGACCATAGCAGTCTTTAAACGTAAAGGAACAAGATACAGAATTCCATATACGTCTTCCTCTGCATAATCACACATCCAACTTTATAATGCTATTATAAATTAAATTCGTTAGATTATAGGACATTTTTCAGGTAATTCAGTGACTTTCCCCTCAACAAAATATAAACTTTAATCCTCGTTTGTAGATCACCGCAATTGTTTCCCGATTAGAGCTTTTACATTTGTGGTTCGTGAATGAAGCGAGGAGTACCGTGCGATCAAATAGATAGATCTTGCTCAAAATTACAAATCTGAGTGAACCGACAAACTGCTGCCAAAATGATAGTTTGAGCAAATCTGCTAGATTTTCGATTGTATTTTGCGGATCCATAAGGCTCTTACAACCTAATTCATCGCGCGTTTGTGTTGTCGTTTGTTGTTGTTTCTAATGCCCCCCCCCCTCCCTGGCTGGAAGTTCCAGACCAGGTCAATATAGGCTTCGTGCTGAAGTGCCCGGCTCTGGTTTATCTAGCTTCACAAGGGTCGGAGTCCGTCTTAGGTAGCTGCTACCTCAATTTTGACCGAGCAAGTCACGGGGCGACATCAGCTAGGGATTGTACCCTCTCCCAACCTCTCTGGCCTCATAGAGGGATTTCCCGGTCTACGGATTTGACGTGCCCATATTCGGCTTGGACACGGGGGTATTTAATGGCGAGTGTCGGGATTCGATCCGTGCATGCTCACGACCAAAAGCCAGCTCTCTATCACAAGGCTACCTGAAGCCCGTCTTGTCTTTTTTTTGGTGTTAACTGTACCTACTACTGTCCTTGAACAGACTCTAAGCGAATTTGTTTTGCCCCCACCTCATCCCACCCATCCCACCCTTTCTAAACCTAAGACTTTTGTATCGAATGGTATCAAGCATTCCAAATTTTTAAATCATCAGGCACTGATATATTTCTTGACTATTATATTACTTCTCTGGAGATTAGCTTCAGCTTTCCCTTCTAATATCAGTAAATTGGTTTTTCGTTTCTTACAACGCCAGAAGTCTACTATTGCGATTTCAGTGGTAATAGCAAAACAACATTAGCTTAAAAAGAATTATTTGTTAAGACTAGAGTTAATAAATAAATCATACAATAGGAATTAATTTGTTAAGACTAGAGTTAATAAATAAATTATGCAATAGGAATTAATTTTTTAAGACTAGAGTTAATAAATTATACAATCGTATTTCTGAGATGAACACTAAGAATGGTAATTTATCCTCTTCTTCCATGCTATCTGATTTCATGTTGCAAAAGATGACCGTAGCGATTCATACCAACCTGCGAACTTACCGTACAAGCTCTCTGTTTCTTTCTTAATTTGGTTAGGTCTGGAGACTGTCAGGCTAAACTTTGTCAACGAAGCATTTTGACTTGCTTTAGCCTAAAAAAAAGTGCATCTTTGACAGAACATCTTTCATCGTTTTAGCTCTCTTTTCTAATTAGCGTACAAATTTCTGCTTTACCTAGTCAAGCGAGATTAGTATGAGTTAGGGATGCGACATCGATAACAAAACAAAGATGTTTTGAAACATCGATATTCAATATTAAAACATCGATGCTAATAAAACATCGCCCAAAAACCATCGATGTTTTTAAACATCAATGTTTTAGAGCATCCATTTTTTAAAACTGGTTTAGTAACCTCTAACATTAATGTTACTTCGGTTAGTCGTGGGGGGGGGGGGTTATTTAATTTTACTCTCTGATTGGGCTGACACAAATGACAAAAACTTCGTTGCTTTTGCGTTGGGCTACATTGATGACTTAAAATCCTCGTTGTAAATTTCGCCATGTTTTGCCTTCAAATGTCCAGATAAATTCGTGGTATTGCCAGAAGTTTTGAGGGACTTAAGGCAAATATTGCATTTCACCAATTTGTCAGAGGTTTTGCAAAAATATTTCCAAACGGTACTTTTGGGAGGCATCTTACTAATAATATTAACGTCAACTTATATAAAACCAGAAGAAAACAAATACTTAAATGGCTGCTCTCGTGTATATACTATTTGTAAAATAAAACCCCATGGAAGGTTCTGGAGTGTCAGGAGCATTCCAAGCGCTGTGATTGGTTCATTGGTTGTTGATTGCCATTTGTCTGTTTGCTAAGGAATCGTTTCCCCTTATGTATTCGTCCTTTTCAGAATTCAGAAGTACATTTACTGAGTGTGAAAATTATGCTACGTGGTAATTTTTTTTTTGTATTATGGTACTTTTTCATTAATAAAAAACATCGGGACAACGTAAAACATCGAGCACAAAACATCGATGTTAAAAAAACATCGGCTTCAATAAATCGATGTTTAAAACATTGATGTTTTGAAAACATCGACATCGATCTCGCATCCCTAGTATGAGTATTGATTTGCATGAGTTGCCACAGGAAAGTGACGGGAGAGATTGTGTCGAACTTAAGCTAAATCAGTACCTTACAACAGTTTTAGAACTGAGACATATCTTCAAAACTGCCAGTTTGTAAAGTAAAATAGTTTTAGCACGTTAAGGCTGCTGTGTACTAACTCTATTGGATTCGCTCACCTCAGTGTTAACCTATGGGGAAAAAAAATTGTCTACTGTTTACAGCTAAATAAGTGCTGATAATCAAATTTAAAATCGTATTTTCAGACAGGATTCATTTTATAAATTTCGTCCGACAAAGGAATTTATGAACATTTAAAACACACTATACCAGATTTTTCCCCCGAATAATTTAAATTTTAAAATAATATTTGCATTTTTTTTAAACGAAAAATGTCCGAAGCTTTAAAATTTCTTTCTCTATTACGGAGTTACAATTTAAAAACAAAAAATCTTTAAATCCAAGTCGGCAATCCTTGGATACATTTTCTCCATAGGTTAACATTGAGGTGAGCGAATCCAATAGGGTTAGTATACAGCAGCCTTAATACTGTATGTATATAAAGCTACGATAAGAAGTAAAACTTCATTTTTAGGAATTGAAATTATATCGATTAAGTAAATATGCTTGAAATGATTTAAAATAATTGTAAAAGACCCTTGCTCTAAAAATTTTGCGAGTTTTTTTTTTAATCGACATATTTGTTCGAGATTTTTCTTAAGTATAGATCTTTTAAAATGATAACAATAGAAGACTTTAGAGAAGTCAGCCTTTTGAATTTTATTAAAAGGTTTTAAATCTATAGAAAATGTTTTTTTGTAAAAGTGAGCGTAATTATTTTCATTTTGATTATGTTCATTGAATTCGGTTGGAAGAAGATAATATTTCAGGGAAGATCGAAATGCACAACAACTTTAAAAAAAAAGTTACGAATTTGTTCAGCACGGAATATTCGTGAAAAGATCAAAGTAATATTTTTTTCGCACGAAAGCGTATTGAAATGAAATGCTTTTCAGTTAAGTATTTCTGTTTGTGTCATTAATTAGCTGGGGGATGAAATATACAGACAAAAAATTTCCCAGTGAGATAGTATACGGATTGCTCAAAATCTTAAACGAAATTATTTTAAAACGAGAAAATTAAAAATACCATGCCTAAAGGGAATTATTTGTAAATCTTTTATAATAAAATGTGCGACTAAAGGATGATCAAGACTGACAGAGTATAGCTTTCGGCAAGCAATCAGAGCAGCTCTATGATAGTATAATCACGGTAATTTTTGTTTTGAGATTCGATGAAAATGTTTGAGGAGAATGAGAAACCTTAATTTAAAAAAGAAATTTGCTTCTCCGAAGTGTATGTGTTACAATGAGAATATTAAATTTGCTGTGCCCTGCACTAATCCTATTGGATTCGCTCACCTCAATGTTAACCTATGGAGAAAATGTGTCCAAGGATTTCCCACTTGGATTTGAAGATTTTTTTTAAACTTTGGATTACGTTCCTCCATAATGGCCCTGCGGAAAGGAAAATTTCAGACGCTAAAACCGTCAGTCCGCCAGTACTCGCGAGTTAATTTTGGCAGCGCGCTAAACCCACTCTATCGCTTGGACAAGTTAAACAGAAAAGTACTAAGATGCGTCAAAATTTTGACATACATATATGTATATCTATTTATACATACGTACATATATATAGATATATATATTCATACAAAAGAGGTAAGCAACGATAAGTAATCCTACGTTAATAACCCGTGGTAGTTTCGTTAGTAGAGACTACCTGAAATTATATTTTTTTAAATTGTACTCCGTAATAGAGGAAGAAATTTTACACCTTGGGGCATTTTTTTAAAAATGCAAATAATATTTTAAAATGTAAATTATTTGGGAAAAATCTGGTAAATTGTGTTTTAAACTCTCCTCAATTCCTTTGGAGGACGCAATTTATAAAATGAATCCTGTTGCAAGGTGCAGAAGAGTTCAGGCTATCTGAAAGTACCATTTATGTAGCTGTAATAGGCACATTTTCTTCATAGGTTAACATTGAGGTGAGCGAATCCAATAGGGTTAGTACACAGCATTAAGCTCAAAATACTAATATATTCTCCCATATTCATTTAATTAAATATTCACATTCACTTTTAGAATTCTTTATGTTTATGAAAAGCTTTTTTTTTGGCCAACTTATTTTCGAAGCATTAACAACTAAACCCCAATATACATTACGAGTAACAGCAGCCTACCTGTATCTATTTTTACTTTTTTTACGTTATTTCCATATTGGTTGTAAGGTTACTTTTCTAAAAGTTAGTGAATGAATAATTTCAAAATATTCTCTGTTCCTTTTCGTGGAAAATATCTTTGAAAGATTATGCTCAAAGTAAATAAAAAAAAAATGCTTTTCAATATCTTTAAGTACTATACAAGTAAAGGAGAAGGGGGTATTTTGGATCCCCCTTTTGTTTTTAGCTCACTGTGGTAGTACCAAAGACTGATTTTCATATTTTTTGGCTCTAACCTCTTCCAAAACTCTTCATCTAAACATCCTTAAAGGATTTGCCGTTAAATCAAATCTCAAGATGTATACAATCACATAAGTGAAAAAAGTCAAAACTAGCAGGTGACCCAAAATGGAGGGTAATATGGACCCTTAACATTTTGCCCCTCATTATGAGTTACATGGAATTTAATTTCGAACTAGCTTAAAAGGAACTTTATCTCGAATAGAATAAGGCACAGGAATCAGTTTTTACCAAACATAGTAGTAGTTATGTAAAATATTCACTTTTACTTACCTGGAAAAAAGTTTAAAAACTGGTAAAACAAACCGTTGGTCACAGGACGTCATTCGGGAGTGGACTGAGGTCAATGACCTTGACTATCCATTGCGGCCATCTAGGAGCTTTAGTTCACACCAGTTTCACGCGACTGCGCCAGAGCATAGGGCAGATATTAAGGGGGTCCATAATATATGCAGGGTCCATAATCTCACCTTTCCCTGTATTGTAAAGTATAACGAGTTAATCATATTACAAACTTGGGAAATGGACAAAGAAAACTCTTCCCTTTTGTGAATCTGGGTATTTTGTTATCTTCCCGCTATAGTATCATATTCCAAACAACTATAAAATTGGAATTTAATATTTAAAAATTCATTAATATAAATTCATTAATTTTCATAAGTTTTCTTTTCACGTAAGACAAACTTTATGCATAACCTTTGATATACATACTACCCCCTATCCTTTTGCGTTCTTAATGGAATGAATAATCCAAGCTTCTTTCCTTCTCGCACCAGCATTCATTTTTCAAAATTATATCATCATTAATTTTTAATGAGGATGATACAAAGACTTAATACAAAGATTAACAATGGCTGGCGTTGTGAAAAATTAATATACACGGTAAAAATGACTGGAAAAAGTAATCGAATGACTGAGAGAGGCTAATATTCTTTATGCAGCCGAATCTGTGCAGAGGAGTGATTTTCATTTTTTTTCACCTTAGTTTATGGAACATATTCCTATTTGAGGTTTGGTTAGTTCTGAGACCTGCCGTCAAATTTTGCTACACAAGGGCTAATTAGACCAGGACCCGAACGGCTACAAACATCCATGCCAACAAACAGTTGGAACTATATACAAATTCCTATTCGAATTCATAATTGCAGTACTGAGTATTGGATAGGTTTAAGACAATGGTTTCAATCTAGGGAGCGCGTCCCCCGTTGGGGAGGGTGTTGGGGCGTGAGGGACATTCAGGGGGTGGTGGAGGGTCAGCCAAAAAATATGTGTAGAATGTATTGGATTAGTGTTACGTGTTTTAGACCTTGTGTGTGTATGGGGGGGGGGGGTCTGAAGCTTATTCAAAGGGGTAGGGGGGCTTGGCGTAAAAAGGTTGAGAATCACTGGTTTAAGAGAATGATTTTTTATGACCAATGAAAAATGTTTTTCTCACTTTTCACTGATGGAGGGTTTACTGTACTTAACGTAAGGGTCATCATTCTCTCTCTCTCTCTAAACCTGATAAAATTGGAGATCTATTGTACAGCTAATTTTTGCACTATAGAATTTTATTTCTTTCGTTTGAAATTGAATCTTTATATGCAGCGTTTTGTAAATTTATTTTCCCCCAAAAAACGTTTACTTTTTTAAAGATGGTCACGAATAGCATATTATCCTGTAAAAAAATGATTCACTAGAATTTGAAAAACTAAGCACTTTTTTCAAACATCTGTTTTGTGCTAACAAAAATAATTAAAAAACGTGCATTTGTTAATGTATGATTATAAACATACTAATAGAAAAATTCCCCATAGCTTAACATGAGGTCAACTGATGTACCGGCCGGACGATGGCCGGATGGCTAGGGCGTTGGCCTTCGGTACCAAAGTCTGTGGATTCGAGTCCCACACTTGGCATGGACGTTTGTAGCCGTTTGGAATTGGCTTTAAACAGTAGGTCCCGGTCTAATTAGCCCTTGTGTAGCAAAAGGTGACCGTAGCGCTCCAAACCAAACCAAACCAAAACAACTGATGTACCGCCTTATTATGGTTTTGTTAGGTGATCGCGTGTCTTATTATTAAACTAAAATCATGTCCGCAAATGTCATATTATGCATGTGGTAATCGCTATGTTTAAATAATTCAATTAAACTCAATCATCAAACATTCATGATAATATACGGCAGGAGATAGGGAGGTTTGAATGATTCAATTATGTACAATCATTTGTACAACAGTCACGATATTGTGTGCCTGGGCATCGTATGTTTAAATTATTCAATTATATGTAAAGTCATCGGTTCAACAGTCATGATGTTATTCATAGATTCACCGGAATTTTTCACTTTTATACCTCGAAAGACCCCATCAGTTTTTCTTTAAGTGTTTTCGCATCGCGCATTTACCTTGTTATAACTGTTTTTCACTATTATGAATTGTAGTCGTATAAGTGAATGCTATAAAATTGCTATCGATTGTTTAAGGATTAATAATTCAGTTAGACATCTTGTTATATAGAGCTGTTCCTTAATACCATCTCGAATAGAAGCTGAACTAAATTGGACTATTACTATGTTGTTACAACGTAGCTGCAACATCACTGCAAACATCACCATAGACTTAAGTTTGCGTTTTTTTTTTAATTACAATGCTATGGACGTATTAATAGAAATAAGTTTATTTGGTTTCATGATTGTTTTAGAATACGTTTTAAAACAGTAGTATAAAACACTATAAAATTTTTTATGTGTTTACTATAGCTTACGATAAATGAATGTCGCATTCATTTTAAGCTATAGCAATGTTGGCTAAAAAAACATATTCAGAAAAGCCATTTCTTTTTTTGTGCTCATAAACTGCTGTTTCGGTTGGAATTTCTTTCATAATTTTCCAAATTTCAATTTCTATAACCGATACTTTGAAAATTAAATTGTAATATTTGAAGAATATTTGTAATGTTTCTCAACCCTTTAAAATAAAATGCATTATTTCAAATTTTCATTCTTTTATCGTCATTTAAAATTATATTTCTAATAGCGTGTATATCTTTTTTTTACGAAGAAAAATTTTATTTTTTATCATTACATTTACCTGTTTTTTAAATTTTTATAAGGATATATATTAAAGTACAAATAAAAAGGATATTTATTTTTTTTTCAGTTGACTGAAATAAACGTCTTGTAAAATTAAAAAAAAAATCTGTCATTTTCCCCCAAATCGAGGAAAGTCATTGTTTCTAGACAAAACCACTCACCAAAGTATTTCATTAACGTAAAAAGAAATTGAAAAAGTACGTAAAAGGAATCCACGCGTAAAGGAAACTTCCAACGCTTTTTTAAAACTCATTCCACGTTGTTTATCCTTCAAAATACCAGACAAAGCATTGATGAATCAGATATCATCGGCAGTTCACGAAGTTTCACGCCTCTTTGCGCAGGTATTGTGCCCGCAAATACGAAAATGCGAATTTAATAGATTGAAAAACGAGATAAGAATATGGTAAATGATCCTTGGAATTTTGTTCTTAAAGCTAGATCAGAGGTAGCCCGCTTGGATCGGCTATCTATCTCTCTAGAAACGATAAAAAGAGCGTAAAGCGATGATGAGTAACGTTTTGATCTGAGATGAAAAGATCAACGAAATCAAGATTTTAGACTGCTTCCTTAGGCTTTACTTTCAGGCTTACATTTTTCTGCGATAAAACAGTACTCGGCGTCTGGACTTTTTTTTATCACTTCCGCGAGATGCAAAATATTCGTGAAATGTGCCAGACAGAAAAAAATATTTTCATAAATGTTATTGATTTCGTTTGATGGTAGATTAAGTAGATTAGATGGACAATTCAGAATGGAATAGCCTCTCCAGTTTTTAAAACTTTTCCCTTCAATATTGCATAAAATGTTAGACTATGGTATAATCAACATCATGAGATTAAAAAAAGTACAGTGGAATCTCGGTTTAGCATATCTCTCTATTGAACGAAGTTCTTTTTTAAAATGCTTAAAAATGGGGCCCGATGTAGTCCAGTGGCAGCACGTTGAGTTTCGGACTGGGGGTGCTCGGTTTGAATCCCGATTGCGCCACTAAATATCTTCGTGTCTTGGCGGGATATGGGCACGTTAAGTCTGTGTACCGGAAAGTACAACCATGATGTCTGAGAGTGGGAGAAAGTACGAACCCACCAGATGTCATCCCTGATGTTCGGTCTTAATTGTGGTGGTAGGCTCTTCACCGGTGGGGATTCAATCCAGGAAGACATTAGTTGCAATGTCGGGCCCTGTATGGTGTATTGAAAATGGAAATACATAAAGACAAAAAGCTTAAGGTTTAACAAGGTGATGCTAAAAATTTTAAAAATGTATATGTGCCGAGTAGAATTATAATTTTCGTCAATTTTATTATTTTTATTAGCCGTTAGACTAGGGGTCGGCAACCTTTTTAACTAGGAGAGCATATTGCAGAAATACGGGAGTTCGGTGGTCACCACTGGGTGAAGAGGAGGAGGAGGGGGGGGGTGTTAATATTTAAACATGAAAATATTAATGCGACATAAATTTTTAATACATAAATTCAAATTTTAATTTAAACAAAATCTTAAAATTGATAATGCAATATTTGACATTGCAAATCTACGGCCAATTCGTTGTAATGTGGCATATAAGTTGAATTCCCAGTTCTCAGCCCTTGGTCCAACTAAATGTCAGTGGGGCTTGATCGGTACTTTGATTTTAAGTATTTCATATTAGAAAACAAAGATTCACAAGCATAAATTCTTGGTATTAAATTCTTCCAATAAGGAATCAAAATGTTTGACAAACTAATAGGGGGTAGCATTTCCATCGCAATAATTTTCTAATTTTGAATTTGGAATAAATTATCTTTCTCAATATGCGATTTCCAGAGCAACAATTTATCTTTTAATGCATTTATCCCACATAGAAGCAAGGGGGAGAACGACGCTGTCGAGAGATCAGGCTGCTCAGTTTTGGATTTTTACAGTTTTGCGATTTATATTTTTTTTACTAAAATTATTCATTACAAGTACGAGCATTTGTTGCTCAAATATCTAAGAATTTTCGAAATTTTAACGGCTTAAAATTGCTTTAAAATTGCTTTGCGGGCATCAAGGTGCCCGCGGGCCCCGCGTTGCCGACCCCTGCGTAGGTATAATATTAAGAGTACAATATCCTTTGTAGATTATGAACTATCTGAAAATAGTGCATTATAATGTGGGAGAAAGCATATTTCATATTATGAGCAAAAATTACATAGGTACCTCAATTTAATGCAATTTTTTTGGTTTCTGGGTGAAAAGCACAGAAAAAAGTACTTGGATTTAACTTCGAGCTACAATAAATAAAATTTTTAAATATTGTACTAATTAGAATAAATGTTTCGTTGAAAATTAAACCAGATATAGAATTATTAACAGAATATTCTCTCAGGTTTCCTTGGTCTCTTTTTTTTCGAAATCAACAGCTTATAATATCGAAGAATCTGCTGTATTTAGAATTCAGAGCAAAAATGAAATTTCTGTACTACTTAAAATTTATGAATTTTCCACCTGGACCCGGTTAAAGTACGTAGAAAAAAAATGATTAAGATTTCATGGCGTGAGGCCAAAAAAGTTTCGTAAATATTGTACGAATTAGAACGACAACTTTTCGGAAAACTATCGATTTTCTAAAATGGTGTATAACACGAATCAAGTTTAAAATCAAAATTAGCACATTCTTGGCCGGTATCGAACTCGTGTTTTTACACACAAATGTTGAAGACAACTTAGGAATAACGGAAAGTCATGTTGGAAAAATTTTTGATCGACTGAAGATTGCTTTACTTGAAAACTACTTTTGCTATGACCTGAATGAGTTTCAGGTCAATCCTCTTATTTTATCCTTTAAACTTTGAATCTCGGACCTCCATAAAAAGAAAACAGATTTCAGAAAATAGAAATGCCGTACTTAATTTCAAAATTTCAGTCTTTGCCGGTGAACTGCGCATATATTTAAATAAAACTGCCGGTCAACAACGTGTTAAGAACGTTTTTGTCAAACTCCTTAATTTTTCCCCTTGATTATCAAAGTAAAGTAGTACTTTGATTTAACGATTTTTTCATGTTCCCCCTAGGATACTTTGAATAAAAAGAGGGTTGTTTTGTCATGCTTTTACCTTAGAGGAGGGTCGCGTTTGCGTCGTAACTCCGTATCATGTACAATGTCAAATGCGAATACATAACAATTATTCAAGTCCTTATTATTAAGGCTTCTATGTGCTAATCCTATTGGACTCTTTCACCTGAATGTTAACATATGGAGAAAATTTTTCTACTATTCACAACTACATAAATGCTGATAACCCAATAAAACTGGTATTTTCAGACAGCCTGAACTTTTC
Source organism: Dolomedes plantarius (assembly GCA_907164885.2). Lineage (NCBI taxonomy): Eukaryota > Metazoa > Arthropoda > Arachnida > Araneae > Dolomedidae > Dolomedes > Dolomedes plantarius. The sequence continues at coordinate 88,140,793 of OU015493.1, read as the reverse complement.
TGCACCTTGCAACAGTATTCATTTGATAAGTTTCGTCCTCCAAAAGAATTTAAGAGCGTTTAAAACTCACTACATCAGATCCCCCTTCCCCGAATAATTTAAATATTTAAATATACGTATTATTTGCATTTATTTAAAACGAAAAATACCCCAAGGTGTAAAATTTCTTTCTCTATTGCGGAATACAATTAAATATTTAAATCCAGGTCGGCAATCCTTGGACACATTTTTTCATAGGTTAACATTGAGGTGATCGAATCCAATAGGGTTAGTACACAGCAGCCTTAAGCTATTCGTATCTTTTCCCCTCCAACATTTTGTTTCCCTATGTGGCACTCCTTCATGAGATGCAAGTTATCTTCACTGTTATGTTACTCGAGGCGCTGCTGTATTTGTATCACATCTCTTTCTTTGATGGCTCGCTGAAAGATCGTATTCAAGTCAATTGTTGTCATGTCGTGTATCTGTGCATCAAATTTTGATACCTTGGTATGATGGAGAGCAGAGCCCACCTTTACTGATCCTGATAAGAATCTTGATAGGGTAATGTCAAATGGTACAAGTGCTGACGCACCCTTATGTCATTAATAAAGAATTTTTTTATCACCACTTAATACCTTGTTATCCTATATTATTGTAGCCTATCAAGAACAAAAACCGAGATAAAATTTCAGTTTCTGGAACATCAGATTCCCGCAAGGCTTATTCCAAAGCAATCAGCTTTCCAATCTACTGAATTAAAAAGGATATTAGTCAAAAGCTTTTAAATCGATGAGCAACTAACATCGTGTACGTTACACTCGAAGTGACGTTGCAAGCATGTCAAAGATATAGTGAGTCACCTCTTTCAGCTTAAATTGTTACAGTAATTAGATTCATGGAATCTAAACAGATCGTTGCAATGCAATTCTTGTAATTTGAATCCTATGTTGTGATGCCTCACTTTCACGTTACATGAGTTTCCCAGCTGTTGAGGCTCCCTTTTTTTCCGGTAGAGAAATTTCCCCGGGGCAACTCAGATTATGGTAATTTTTTTTCCTCTTCAATAGCGTCCACCACTGAAAGCTTCCTTTACTCTAGGCAGATTTACCATCTGCCCGTTTTCCCTGGAGTATAAGAAAAAAAAATTTTTTGAAAATAAATTTTGGTTAACTTCCAGTCTTAATGTTGAAATCATGTCTTTTCTCAAGAAAAAAATTCTTTGTTTAAAAATTTCATATCATCTTATTTCGTTGGTGTTTTAAAAAAATCATCCAAGGATTCCGTAGCAGGAAAATTATGCTTAAATTGCTTAAATCTGTTAAATTTCCATACATGTACACTAAGGCCATTGATTTTATTGTTAAGCTTTTATTGCCTTTTACAAATTTATTTATCCCTGTTTATAATGTATCTTTTTATCAATTTTATATATCATTGTTTTTATCACCTTTATATATCACCGTTTTATCATCAACTTTACATATCATCTTTCTATATTAGTACCTTGTATATATATATATCATATTTTTATCACGTTTGCACATAATTTTTATCATCCTTTTAATGCAGTATTTCACGGTTACGCGTTTTATTATTAATTAGTGTTGGTTATAAATGTCATTTCACTGTTGGTTCGAACCTGACGCTTCTTTATATACTCGTTTTTGGCTCTAGTCTTGTGTTTGGCGCTTTATGTCCTACTTTAGACCTCGCGCCATAAAACCCCTATAAACCAACCAACCAACCATGTACACCAAGCTTCCTTCGACCAATATATCGCTGAATTTCGTCCTAACCTCAAAAAGTACTTCATTCTCTTCGTGAAAAAAAAAAAATATTTGGTATTTTTAATTTAATGAAACTTATGTTTCTTGTAAATTTTTTTCAAATTTAATTTTTAAAATTCTCCGGAATTAAAACCAAAATTTGTTTACATTCAGGACGTGTCGTTGAAATAGTCATGTTTCCTTTAAAGAATTTAGCGCAATACCCTATTCCTCTTTCAATGTGAATCAAAGTAATCAGATAACTGACTTTCCTGTTGGTCCAATTTTATAAGCCTAACTAATGACACAACGAAAAACTTCCAATATCGCAGTTTCTTTTGGGTGCAAACTAATTTCACGAAATCAAGAGGCATAAATTTCCAAACAACTCGTTACTTTTCGGAGGAAACAGTTTGAAAATTTAAGAACGTAGAAGTTTTCTTTCTTGATTATTTATCCAATTTAACTTCGCATTTGCTTCAGTCTACCGAGCTCCTGGAGAATTGGGAACAGAAATAATTTAAAGCGATTAAATGGAGGTTTTGAAATAGAATAACTAATTTCAGAGTATGACGTGAGAAAAATATTAAGTTTCATGAAAATGGCGTTATTAGAGTTGTGGTTTAGAAATTTCCCCAGGCAAATCAGATTAAATAAACGAGATTTTGTATTCATTAATCACCGAAAAGAGCGGCCATTCACTTTTGGAACGAATTTAACTGTTTAATTAATATTTGAGTAAGTAGAGACGCCTGATAGTAAGTAATTAGAAGTATTCTTTATTAACAAGATTTTTGACACAATGGAAGAGTTGCCGAACCCTTTGTCACGTCATTTGCGGAACACTCTGTGATTTTTCCTTTGCTTTGTAAGAGCGAAATGTTAGTTTCCCTTCCTGGTTGAAATGTTAATGCAACAGCTTATTTCAGATAAGCACTGTTGAAATCATTTTTAATTACAGCATACCCTGTTCTTTTGTTTATTCTGACTAACGCTTTAAGTGTTCGGAAGGGGTATGTCTAAACGTCAAATCGGAAGTATTTCTGCGATGAGTCCGGGAACTGTCATCAAAGTGTTGTTCAAATTTTGTTAAAAATAACCTTCTCTTAAAAATTCCGTCTTACTGCCAGTGAACTCCTGTGAATTTCTCAAAACTTTGAAACCCTGTGATTTACAAAAGCGAAGGATTTGTTTTAAATACTGTTCAAACTGTATTAACAGTTCCTTTTGAAGGCGATTAGATTTTTTTCCCCGTGGAATGTTAGCATCCTATTTATATACTTTAATAACAGCATGTGATCATTCATTCAGATGCAATATTTTGATGCTAGTTCAAATACAGAAAAAATAACACATTTATCAAATAATAGAAGGTATCAGAAGTTGGAAAAACGTCTTCAAAAGTAAATTATTATATTTGGTACAGCAGGGAAATTATAATTGGTAGTATTAAAATTTCCCTGCTGTAACTTTAAAGTATTTTCATTTTGAACTTTGTCTTGATTTTACTGGTGGGTAATTTTAAGGGTAAGAGAAATTTTAAACAACAAAATAATATACAATGATCAGTAGCTGGTTTGTTATGCATATCAAAATAATGTGGTATTAAGTGCTATTATTACATATTTAAAAAATAAAGAAAAACTCACAGTTTAAGCAAGGATGTGTGCAAAACATGCAAGAAAGAAACTTATGTCACTATACGTAGACAACTAAAAAGGTTTTGCTTGTGCAAAAGATAGTCAATTTAAAATGTAAGACTGTGATATATTTTTATCTTCGTAGACCAGACGTCTAGCAATTTTCTAGGCGCTGAATTTTGACGATTTTTTCCTGATGCATTTTATGTGCTTTCTTTATTCTAAGAACTATAAGTTGTAGGGAATGCTTTTGAACCCACAATAGCTAAAGTGGCTGGCATTAAGTAACCGGAGTATATGGGTTCGATACACGTATATGGGTTCTTCCCACTGTTATCATGTAATGTTTATAGCCGTTCGGAATAGGGTTTAAACAGTAGGTCCTCGTCTAATTACCCCTTGTGTAGCAAAGGATGACCATAATGCTCTCAACCAACCATCGAACTTACAAATTTGATATCCTCTAATTTGAATTGACTCACGCTCGGCGGGATTCTTGGGGATATTTGCGGCCTATTCACATTGAATCCAGAGCGTTACGTATTGACCACGTGATACGGGAAACCAATCACAGAACATGCCAACCATCTCGGGGCCAACGTAGTCACGTAACGCAACTCTCCGGATGCAATGTGAACAGTCCTTTAGAGTGGAACCTTGCCGCTAAGGCATTTCTGGCTAACAAAGCCCAACTACTTTAGTCCCTCTATCATCTCTGAGCGAGGAAAGTATTTTGTTATAAGATGACTTTCCCTGCACTATTTGTTAAAGATTTGAATACTGAAGAGGACGCAATTTTGTGATTTTACCAGGTAAATGTGCTAAGCGAGCGGGTTACCATAGAGACGGGTATTTTTACTCTGTATTGTTTTTGTGAAGTTTTGTTTTTTATGTGGGACAATATTTAAGGATTTCTATAATATATGTATAAGAAGTAAGTTCGTTGGTGTTCCAAATGTATGAAGGTTTATCCTAATAATTGATGATAAAAATAAAACTTTCGAATTGGAATCTTTGTATATGTAAATTAAAAGAAGAAGCCTGATTTTATTTTAAGTTACTATTCTTAGGATCTTTATGAAATTTGAAAGAAAAATAACAAATTTTCCTTCGTCAGAAATGCATTTTTATGTAAGATATCGGTAGTCTTGAAACACATATTCTTTCATACATATTGCTTACATCTTCTGCAATTGTATTCTTTCTTTTTACACTGGTATCAATATAGTTCAGAAATTATTTGGAACTGTAAGACTTAAATGATTGACGTTACTCTCAGAGGCTTTTTAAAGATCCGATAAAAGTCATATGAGAAAATCGTTCAAGTTTTAATGTTCCGGAAATTATACACTGTATGAGTGGAAAAATTTTTGCGTTGCGTTTTGCAAAGGAAGCATTTTAAATATATCCGTTGTATTCAGAAGTTTAAGATGCGACAGATTTTCCGCATCAGCATTTTATTTTTTCTTAGATCTATTTTGATGGTGCAATTGAATCTTTTCGAGAGATTTACCTTTTATTCGAAGTTTAAGTAATAAAAAAACTGTATATTTTTTAACTCCCTGATTTTGCATCAGGGAAATGACTCTCGTTCCCTTGTAGTTGAGACCCATTGTCATATTCAATACAATATTTAGTGCAAAATTTTATTTTGAAAAAAAAATTAGAAGAATTACTAGAAATGAAATTTTATATTAATTTATTTTGAAAATTATTCGAGGGCTTGACTTTCTTAATTCACTAAATGTTCCATTGAAAAATGTTCAATGTTACTGATCATTGTAAAATATTACAGATAAAGTTGAAACACTGCTAGTTGCAGATTTTTATTTATTGGCAACGCTGGAGGGAAACTATTTGAGATTTTATCAACAGTAAAAAGGTTTTGAAGAGAAAACTACTTAAGGGGTTAACATACACAGAGATTTTGTATGGACTATGAATATGTTCACGATGTCATTTTTTGCTCAAACATTTTCTAGAGCATAATGGAGCATAACTCTAGATAGGATGCCCTGCGTGAATGATAAACTTTTTTTCATTTGCTGTCAACAACATTCGAGTTAGAAAATAGGATTGTTCTACATTAAAGGGAACTATTTTCTAAAACCAAGTTGGACTCGAAAGAAATTTCCTCTGAACATCATCTAACATCATGTAATTCTTCATAATTTCACTCTCCTCGTGCCGACATACAAATGTGACCACTGTTTTACAACTTACTTTGATTCCTTGGTTATACCCTTGAAGAAAATTCAAAATTTCACAGTTCTTTCTATGGATTTAGTTGTTTATCAGCCTGTTTACTTTCCATTACGTTCCTCTAGGCATAATCTTTCTTTTGAACCTGTTACTTCCCTACTAGTTTAAATTATTTTGCTTTTTGGTTTTTAATGCCATTGCCTAGATTGGATTCCCGGATTGCCGGAGCGTTTAACGTTCTAGTCTGTGTTTGCCTCTCTCGAGATTTCGAATTTGGAAGGTTTCAGATGCTGAGTCAGGCATTGTTTTAAATACTTGTTGGATTCTTACAAACGAAGCTGCGATCTAGAGCCTTTGTTTTCTTTGCGTGTGTCTTTATCGCTGCTTTGAGTAATGGTTACCTCTAATTGAAGAAAAGTAGCGAATAGTGTAAAGTTAATTTTTTCCCTCTGTTTAGTGGTAGAAGTCATGTCATGGTAGGTCAATCGTATGTCAATTAAATCGTCGTCCTGATTGGGTGATCTGATGTGTCACATAGGCGATTAACTTGGTATTTGTGGAACTTTTAACAATAAACTAACACTCACTGATTCCAACTTGAGATAAAGCCTTTATGGCCAGGTGTTTCTCAACAGCATTTCGCTTGCTGCCCCGATGTCGTTTTCTCAGCGATGTGAAATAATCGTATTTAACGCAAAGCGGAATGGCAATTCTTAATTGGCTTCATAACGAGCTTATCCATCATTTAGGAGATTCAGAACAGAGCAGGCGTCTCGTTACTTTCGTAAAATTTTGATAAATTGAATGTGGCTTCAGTATTATAATGCGCTTAGCTTCCAGATTATTTGAAGCATCGTCATAGATTGTTACATTTTTTAAATATAATGCACTAAATATTATAATTTATTGATTTTTATAAATCTTCTTTATTTTATTTCTGGTATATGGTAAAATGTTTGTTATTCATGTAACGGAAAATGAGTGGAATTAATCGTGAAAAAATTCTGGTCGAAATTATATTAAGCAATGATATATTTTGTAATTCACAAGAGCACAACAACAAAGAGATAAATTATTTCTTTGATTGACATTCTTACTTCCACTAAAACTTTTAGTAATAGAATTTTCCATTTAGCACTCACATTCGAACGAAAAGAAAATTCAAACGATGATTAAATTAAGTCAAGTCTATGGTATAAAATTAAGAGAAAATATTAGTCTTTTGCTAACTTAATTCTAATAAATTAGGAGAAAGAACTTGAAATGAGTTTTATCGATCCTTAACTACATTTTCCTTTTAATTTCTCAGAAATTATTAATTAAATATATAACGATGTGGTTTATTATTTTGCTTAAACAAATTTGAAAATTCTTTATCAAGGTCCTTTTTGATTTTAGTGTTTTAATTTTTAGGTTAATATCAATTAATTCTACAGCATTATTAAAGCGTGAGTAGTTTATTCACGGTTTCATTTTTTTTATGTATCAAAAATAATTTTAGTACTTCATTAAAGGTAGTATCCCATTACAGTCGTTTTATTTATTTTTTCTCATTTAAAGTCCATAAAAATAACTCAGTATTAAAATGTTCGTTGAAAAGTTTCGAGAAACATCAACTAGGCTATGCATTTCAAACAATAAATATTCATTTACAAGATTGATAGAAAATTCTTTTAACCATGTATTAAAATCATCCTGAAATCCGAGGGCATCAAATCCTATTGCGGATGATCAAAATCTTACAATTTATTAGCCTGTCCCACTTTTTTTCCGGGAATAATCGATGAAAATGCGATAATCCTGTCATCGGAAGGACTTTGCAAAAGAATTGACAAATTTGCTCGTGCGAAACTGAGATTATTTAAATGCCGTTGAATTTCGATAGTCTGAAACGGGATTCATTATATCCGTTGATTCGAAGACACTTCTTTTAAAAGCATTTTATCATTTATCATCTTTGAACACACTTAATGTTAGTCACTTTCTTAAGCTAATATATTTTTGTTATTACTAAGAGGAATTAGATGGTCAGATTTCTATGAATTTATTGTCCACATGTAAACTTATAACATTGAACAGGAAGATTTGTAAAAGCTGATAGGTTGAAAGTTTAAATTTTTAATTTTATACTATGTAAGAGAACTAGAATTTTTAGTGACTTTTTTCTGACATTTTAAGTTAGGTATACTTTTCCTTAGGACAGTTCTTTTTGTGAATGTGAAACCATAATATACCTATCCAGCTACAGTCATTTTTTAAAATATTCAAATATATACATTATTTTATTTATTTAATTAAATAAATAAAAACTAAGTTTACTACTTTAAGTACAATAGTCAGTTGTAATGTTCCAATTACTTTTAAAACCTTCCACAATAACGTACCGGACGATGACCGAATGACTAGGGCTATGGCATACGGTACCATAGTCTGTGGTTTTGAATCCCACACTTGGCATGGACGTTTGTAGCCATTCGGAATTGGCTTTAAGCAGTAGGTCCCGGCCTAATTAGCCCTGGTGTAGCAAAAGTTCAACGTAGCTCTCCAAATAAAACCAAACCAAACCTTGCACAATAAAATTTATAATCTTGTATTGAATTGAAATATTTTTGCAAAGGCATCAGAGGCACTAGACATTAGAAGCAATAGACTAATTTCGGCAAAATTTAATGACTAAAATTTCTGGAAAAAAAAATCGGAAGTCTAACATCTTTTTTATCACTTCTCTATTGAATTTTGATGCTCATTTCACTATCGAAGAATTTTAAGTATATATATATATATATATATATATATATATATATATTCAGACATAAGGATGAGATATATTGTTCACATCAGCATATTTGATACTTTTCCCTTACTTTCTTCCGATAGTTCGATTAAAGCTTTTTTTCTTTTTTTAAAAAAGATTTGCCTTCCTGGGATGTGAAAGATGAAAACGGAGACTATAAAGAAAAATTGTGTGATTTCGATGACGGGAAATGACTCGTTATACTTCGTATTCTGAAATGGTGCATTCAAAACTAGTTTGATTTTTGCATTTCAGTTTCAAATTCGATATTTTTTTTCTAATCCAGTGAAGTGAGGCTTTTTGGAAAGAATTGATAGTGCCGTGCAGACGCTATCACAAAAAGGATATTTAAATAAAAACAGTCAATGAATTTGATGGATTGAGTTCAGCACATTAATACACAAAGAACTAGAAGACATTAATTTTATTAATTATTTCTATTACTTATTCGAGTTGAAGAGGCCTGCGGTGGAGTGGTATGGCTTGCTTCCAGGGCGCCAAGGTTCGTTGTGAGAACCAATATGTTGGTAATGGAGAGCGTGACTGCAAGTTCCTTAGGGGAGATGTATCCTCTGAGGGAGTTGCTGTATTCTCTGAGTTGCTGTAGCACCATCTTAGTGTCGGTTGCCCCCATTTCCTCGTAGTCAGGTTGGAACCTGGGTGATGGCCCAGGCTAAGAGAGACAATGGACGTTGGGCCCTCGAGTAACTCCGCATGGCTTTAGCTCCTGTAGCTCCGTTTGTCCTAAACTAATTACTGACCTGTGTAACTCTGTGCGAGAATGGATAACGCGCGGCGACGGACGTCTTCAGGTTCTATGTTTGCTGTATGCCGAAAAGACGGGTCGACTTATGATTCTGACTTATTCAAGTTGAAGATTGCAGCTTCATTAGTACCCATTAATGATAAGAGTTGTCTAGTTTCAATCCAATAGGTCCCTTCATCGGGTGTTCAGGAGGCATTTTCTCACTGACATAATACAAATAAGACTAGAAATCTGTTTGGTACTTGGAGCAAAAATAGGTTTAGATGACTTCCACACATACACTTTGCAGACCACGTGGGTGGGGAACAAAGATTCGAATGAGAATAATTTAAATTTAATCTCTTCAGCAGGTGAAATTACTCTTACTTGCACATCTAAAAACAAATATTGTGCCATTATAAAGGCGAAGATTTTCGAATTACTCTCAATAAATAGCTCTCATTGGCATGTATAATTTTAGCCCTTGGCATGTATAGCATGTACAATTTAGGACAGTTGTTGTGTTGTTGTTTCTTATGCTCCCTGGCTGGAGGTTCCAGGCCAGGTCCTTATAGGGTTCGGGCTGAAGTGTGTGGCTCCGGTTTTAAATAGCACCACACGGGTCGAAGTCCATCTTGGCTACTTGCCACCTCAATTTTGACCGAGCACCCCCAGGGGCGACATCTGGGGGGGGGGGCATCGTACCCTATCCCACCTCTCACTGACCTTCACTGAGGGACTTTCCGGTCTACGGATTTAATGTACCCATATCCGGTCTAGACACGAAGGTATTTTATGGCACGATCCAGGATTCGATCAGAGTACCCTCAGCACCGAAAGCCAGCACGTTAACCACAAGGCCACCTCGAGCCCTAGGGTAGTTCTAACAGAATGATTAGCCAGGGCATGGCTGAATGGTTAAGGTGCTAGCATTCGGTACCATAGTCTGTGCGTTCGAGTCCCGATCTTAGCATGGATGTTTGTAGCCGTTCGGAAACGGCTTTAAGCAGTAAGTCCCGGACTAATTAGCCCTCGTGTAACGAAAAATGACCGTAGAGCCCTAAACCAATCAACCAACATAACGATTAGGGGAATCCCTACCATGGGATCATGATGTAGCCTGCCAATTGGGATAATAAACTTTTTTAATGTTCTAGATGAGTTGAAAAAGATGACATCTTATCATAGTTGTTGCGTGTAACGTATTGGCCAGAATGGATATTATGTGATAACTTTCTCGTTGCATTTATCAACGTATTTTACTTACCATAAAAATTAATAAATTTAAAAAAAATGAGTTTTTAATTATCCTGTAAACGTTTCCTCCTCGCGTATTTTAATTTCGGAATTTAGTCTCCGGGCATACTAAAATTTCGTCATGCGAAAATGATGTGATCGTGGCGTATATTTGTAAAATCTACCAATGAGCATTATTCTAGACCAAGAATATACATTTCAATTACGTCATTTTTTAGCACTGTGAAATTTTCGTAAGTTCGGAGACTACATTGGTTTCAGTTAGTTGAATGCTAGTGAAATTAAATTACTTTCTATGGCTTAACACCCTCTCTCTCTCTCTCTTTCTATGTATCTATCAATCTATCTGTCTATCATCTAGCATCTATATATATATATATATATATATATATATATATATATATATATATATATATATATATAATATAAAATATCTGTCTATCTATCTCTCTTTATATATATCTATATCTATCTCTCTATATATCTATATATATATCTCTATTTTTCTCTCTCTCTCTCTCTCTCTCTCTATCTATCTATATATATATATATATATATATATATAGAGAGAGAGAGAGAGAGAGAGAGAAATAGAGATATATATAGATATATACATATATACAGAGGCTGTTCACATATTTTTTAGGACGATGTATATTGTATTCACAAAACTAAATTACATAAAATTCTTGTGTTTTAAATGTTCTATTTGACATCCCTTATTCTGAACTATCTTTCGACACCGCAATTTCCAGGATAATAATGCCTTTTGAAGTGTCAGAAGAGGTATTCTATCCCATTCCTCCTGAACAGCTTTCCAGAGTCCTGTAAGGGTTTTGGGACGACGTTTGGATAATGCAGATTTTAAAAGTCCGAAAGCACAAAAATCCATAGGTGATACATCGGGAGATTTAGTAGGGATATCAGTGAAGGGTATGGCCTTGATACCAGTTTTTTGTTCCATTTTTTTTTAGGAAATTTACAGTGGATTTTGATGTGTGACTGCTAGCTTTGTCCTGATGGAGTCTCACAGATTAATGGCACTGTGGGTAAAGCGATGGTATTTCATTCAGAAAAATTGGCGATAAAATATGTTCCTGATAGTATTTGGAGTTAATCTTGATATTTTTTTCCACTCTCTTTATTTTTAACTTGCCATTATAAGATAAACCAGCAACAATCATGTATCCCTTAGAAAAACTTTCTTTCGATTCTTTGAACCATGTACTTAAATTTTTTTCTCCCCTTTTATGATAATAAATGGCTCTTTCTTTGTTGCAATCATTTAAATACACCCATGATTCATCTATTGTGACAATTGTTTTCCATTTTTCTTTGGATAAGTGTTTCTCATATAGAATTCTGCAGCGTGTCCTGCGTTCAGCGATATGATTTGGAAGAAGACGTTGCACATTGCGTTTTTTCGCTTTCTTAAGATTTAAATCAACGTTTATCATTTTGTTTACAGTGGACACCGAGCATTTTAATGATTTTGCAACTGTCCTTTGACCAGGGGGATTTTCTTTTAACATTAAACAACGTACCTTTGCAATAGTCGAAGATGTCCGTTTTTTCCTTGGATAGTTGTTTGGAATTTTTGTCCAACTTGAGGCTACAATTTGACGTTTTTTTCCTTTCTTGTTGACGATATTACCTATCGACGCTTTAGATATCACAAAACCATGACTCTCACATCGTTTTTGGATATCGGAGTAAGCATATTTCTCTTCGGAAAGAGCATAAATGTAGCCTTCGAACCACTGCTTTATTAAAAACGCCAGTTTGAATAAAAACAAAACTTTCAAGCCGCAGAAGATAATTTTGAGTTTTAAAAACATAGTTCAATTGCAATTATTTCTTTTGCAGCAAACGATTTTTTATTACCGCTTACCAAAATCGTCTAAAAAATGTGCGAACAGCCTCTGTATATATATAGAGAGAGCGAGATATATATATATATATATATATATATATATATATATATATGTAAAGAGAGATAGATAGACAGATATATATATATATATATATGTATGTGTGTGTGTGTGTATGTGTGTGTGTGTGTGTGTGTGTGTGTGTGTGTGTGTGTGTGTATATATATATATATATATATATAATGTAGAGGAGCTATGGGGTGAAAATGTTTCAATTTCCAATAAATTGGCATTTTGAATAAAATATTTTTTTTCAATCGCTTACCCACAATGTTTAGTTTCATGGTCAATAACTAGTTGGTATTTAGTTCTCTAAGTTATCAGTTTTTTATGCAAATGTTTCAACCACTATATACATATTTACATTTTGATTTGTTTTGAAGTCTAACTACTACTACCAAGCAAGTCGAAATGATTGGTTTTAACAAGAGCAGAAATTAATATACCTCAAAAGTTTGTCAATCTACTGTTAAATGAGCTTCCTTTCTCAGTTTTTATATAAAATCGTGGTAAATAATCACACATAAAATACACTGCAAACGTTTCCAGTTATTTCCTCAATATAAATTTAATCGTCTGTATAGTTCTTTCATAACTCGAACAACGTTTTCCAACATGCCAGAATTGCTTCTCAAATTACCTTTTACATAAATTGAATAAACAAGCTATTTTATCGTATCCTTTCCTGTCCTTTCTTAAATTTACTGTAAGTAACAACTTGAAAAACCAATCGATAGTAAAAGGTCAAACTACGTCGGTTAAGCACTTCGTGGAATACAAATTTAACTCAATCGAAGTGAGAGAGGGACCATGAAGATCGATTAAGTTATTTTCAAGTTAAACACATTTGACTTGTTACTTTAAAGTGCATTTGCATAATACATGCATTCGGGGATTTACTGCTGTTTCCTATGAGAGAGATTTTGATTTACTCTTCGCTAAACTATTTTAAGGAGAGAGATTTAAAAGAAAAAGCAAGCAGTTTTTGAGATTTACTGCATATAATTTGTATGTAAAGCAGAGCTGAAATGTAATCCCAGAGGATTGAAATGTTTCCCTTTTCTGATATCATCTTGTCGACTTGATTATTAAAAGTGAGACATTTTTCATAAATATATGCAGAAAACCCTCTCGAGGGCAAAAATGTTGCATCAGACGCATGAATTAATTAGTTGTTACGGAAAAAGCGGAGGTATTAATGCATAACATTAATTCAAAGCTGTTGGTTAGGAATGAACGAGATATTCAGGAGTCTTTGCTAATCTAAATGTCACTTAATGCTTTTGACTGTTTCAGTGGCGCACCCAGGGGGGGGGGGCAAGGGGCCATTCCCTCCAAAGAAATAGAAATTGCATTATGAATATTGAATTTGCATTATAAATATTTGTATCCGTTGAAAAAGCCCCTCCCCCTCCCAAGATTAAATCCTGGGTGCGCCACTGGACTGTTTCACTCAGAAAAAATAAACAAAATGAAGCATATAGCCATGAATGCCATGCATGGTGGCTTTTTGAGTGATCCTGGTACGGTTCGCTTGGTGTAATACTCACCATACCTGTGTGGTAAGGAGGGTGTTATACTATCTCATTTTGACCCCATTTTAAATTAAATAAGAACATTTATGGAGATCAATCAAATAAACTTAAAGCTGTGTTTAAAAAGAAATCAATATTTGGGGTCGAGGTAGCCTTGTGGTAACTCGTCGGCTTTCGGGGCTGAGGGTGATCGGATCGAATCTTCCGACACAAGCCCTTTTATACCTCCATGTCTAAGCTGGGTATGGGCACGTTAAATCCGTAGATCGGAAAGTAGCTTTATGAGGTCAGAGAGGGTGCGATTCCCCAAAATATCGCCCGTGGGCGAGCTCTATCAAAAATGAGGTCGGAACTATCTAAGACGAACTCCGACCCTTGTGGTGCTATATAAACCGGAGACGCACACATCAGCTCGAAGCCTATAAGGATCTGGCAAAAAACTCGACCTACAGGCTCAGCCCCAATAAACTATTTTAGCTTTCCAAATTCTCTATTTTTCGTTTGAGCCAAGCGTTTTCCAAAAACTTTCTCCTTGAAAGCAAAACCTCGACCTACAGGATCAGCCCCAAAAGCTATTAAAGCTATAAATCATAGCCCCCCCCCCCTCGTAAATTCCTACTTGAAATATTCTCATCGCATATGACATCCTACTTTCGAAACCTTAAAGTAGGAGGAAAGAGAAAGAGTTTTATATTTATTTGTTGTTCCTAATGCCCCCTGACCGGAAGTACCAGCCCAGGGGCATATTGGCTTCGGGCTGAGTAGTGTGGCCCCGGTCTTTAATAGCACAACAAGGGTTGGAGTCTATGTTGGACAGGTGCCACCACAATTTTGACCGAGCACCCCTAGGGGAGACATCTGGGATAGATTGTACCTTCCGCACCCACTGATCTCACAAAAAAGACTTTCCGGCCTATGGATTTAACGTACCCATATCCGGTCTAGACACGAAGGTATTTAACGGCACTTGTCGGGATTCGATCCGAACACCCCTAGGGGAGACATCTGAGATAGATCGTACTTTCCTCACCCACTGACTTCATGAACAAGACTTTCCGGCCTATGGATTTAACGTACCCATATCCGGTCTAGACACGATGGTATTTAACGACACTTGTCGGGATTCGATTCGAGCAACCCTCAGTACCGAAAGCCGACGCGTACCGGTAGGCTACCTCTGGTCGAAAAAAAAGTTCTAGAAAAGGGTAACATAAAATAGACAGGGCAACATAAAATAGACCCTGGTCCAATTCCGGGTCGATCTCATCTCTTAAGTCACAGGAAGTGGGAGAGACTATAAGGCAGAGTTCAAGTAGCTATAAGATTAGAATGCAAAAGCAGAACATGCCAGTTAAATGAAATATACCTAATCTTATCTCTCTGTTGACAGAGTATAATAATTGTATTATTCTTATATTATAATTCATCATTCTAACGTAAACCTAACAAAGTGTTCTCTTATTGAAAATAATTTCATTCGTAAGTGAAACTTGCAGCGTACTTTACGTCAGATTGAGTAAGGGCTTAACCACTCACGTTAAAGAGTTGCCACGGAAGCTTATAACCGACTGCCAAATTTCCTATCCAATCCCAGATAGTGACGCAAGGAAGTTATTACCAAAATAAAGCCGGCTGACACTTAAGTGCATTTACATAAGTGACGCACTCGAAGATTTCCGGCAGCTATATCCTAGATGACAGCCATTTGCTCTCAACTAAAACCCCAAAAGCGAGCGAATGTTTAACAAACTGTAAACCTAACGGAGTTACTTTATATAACAAGATTAGCTGAAAATACATAAAACGGTTCTAGAAAACACTCTTTTAAAAACTATATTGTTGTCGTATACTCCTGCGTTTGGTTAAAAGTGAAAAAAAATTGTTTGATTGCATGAGATAAAATGCAAGAAAATGAATAACGATAAACGCAAATGCGATTTAGGACGATTGTGGACTTTCTACTGAACACCATACAAATATATTCGTAATAAACCGAACAAAAGTAAATTAAACAGAATTCAACATGTAGCACGTAATTTCAGTGACAGAAGTGCTCCTTACTCTAACAAAGGCTTTAAAATAATCTTTCCTGATGCTGAAAAGTGGAAATGTCGATTTATGTTCACTGAGTACATTTAAATTTCTACAACTCCAGCTGAGATTTACCTTCAGTTAAAAATAAATAGTTGAATATATAAGTTGGAATGTTTGTATTCATAAGTCTGAATATATTAGCAAACAAATAGAAGTTGCACAACTGAGATATAAATTTCTGTGAATTTATAATAATACTCTAAATTATGCACATTCTGTTAGAAAAGGTTATGTTATTCATTGAAACTTACAACAGATTCATTGATTGTTTACAAGAAGAGATTTACCTAATGGCAAGAATTTATAAACATTTATTTTTATATAAAGAAATATATTTCGGCTCAGTTAATAAGTGAACTAAATTTATAAGATTAAACTCAGTGTCTCCTCACTTTAATTTCATTATGATTTGAAACTAAATTAGGTTAGATATAAAAAAAAATTATAAAGCAACTTACAATTTAAATTGTTTTTTATTCCCCTGCAAAAATTGTTTTATGCAAATGTCGCTTATAATAAACCTCAAATTAGATACTTCAAAACTGTAGCAAGAACTTGCAACTAAATTATTGTTGAAAGTTAAAAACGGTTTAGTTTCTATTGGGACTTTACTCCAAAATGTCTGAATTCACTAAGTTGAACATCTGGGGAGTTTAAAAGATAATAAAAAATATATATATAGCTTTACGTACAGTTTTATGTTAAATCTAGCCAGTTAATCTTTAGGTTCATTTCGCTTATAACTCATAATTAAGAAAAATATTAGATTTTTTTAGAATTTTGAATAATCTTAAGAGTTGAAAAAAAATTTACATCTGCGGAAAGTCGAAGAAAAATCATTTAATTATACCATCAGTATGTTTCTCAATTCACTAGCTACCCTTTTATATGCTAAAATTTCATATGTATATTTGGCCTGAATTAATATATAGTTCATATACGGAGACCAATCCTTTGGGAGAAACTAAATGGATTGCATTGGCTACTTTATGTTTAAAATGTCTTTTTTTTACACTTTATATTAGTGATCATATTAAATTCAGTCTTCTTCATTTTCCTAAAGGCATGAGTTCAAAAGTATGAGGTATGATTTGCAGCCTATGTAGATACCGTAACAGAAAAAAAAAATATGTGGTGAAGGGAGGATACAGTGACTAGAAATGTAATTAACGGCCAATTTTAGCTGAAATATTGGAACAATATATGATAGACATGTATTAAGGCTTCCCTCCCTCCAGTTCCTTATATATAGAGGCTCATGATAATGCATGTTGTATCGCCTGTTGTATCTCGCCACGAAGCAATGAAGTTGTTTTTAAAATAAAGCAATTTGACTTTTAATTGAATTTGCCTAAGAGCTGTATTTAGGTATTTCTCTAGTTTTTCCATTTGAAATGCACTTACTTGCTCAGGGATTAGCAAGTCGAGGCAAACGCGTACAAAATTTAGATGGAAACTAAATAGAAAGGAAATAGGAATGTGGGTTAATACATACTGAGCAACACTTTAAATAGTTAGCTTCACGTGGTTTATTTCCTTTCGATTTCCTGTAAATGTGTTGCTGATCTTGCTTTGTCTAGGCCAGCGGTTCCCAACCTTTTTCCTACATCAACCCCTTTTAAAAGAATGATTTTCTTCATCGACATCACATTTTTCTCTATAATATGCAGCATACAACATAATTATAATACTAATAATTGCACATAAAACACTTAAAGATAACAATTTGACTAAGAATATGAACAAAAAATTAGAAAAAGTGGTTCATTAAGTTTATGTTTTATTATTTTTGTACTATTTTCATTTTTAATTTCACAAATATAAACAAGATTTAAGAAAAACAGATTGTAATTGCACAAACGTTCGATTTCAATTAATGTGGTGGTTGTGCTTGATGCATTGATACAATTTTTTTTATGTTCGGCCTGAAATTGCTTATCATGGTATAGTCACAATAACTAACAAAATGAATATAAATATATATTTTACTAAACAATTTTACTGACTTATGTGTAATTATAATATAATTTCATTCGACACATATGCAAATGCGTCAAGACATTCGACTTTAGATGGGTGGAACACTCCGCCCTATGCAAATCTGTATTTATACATATTAAAACGGATATTATTATCTAATAATTACATTCCTAAAAAATTAAATTAAATTTTAAAACAGAAAAATTTATCATCGATCCCCAATAGACCCCTCTAGTACTATAGACCTTTTTATAAACTTTCACCGACCCCCCATGGGAATCCCTATTTCAGACACTTAAAAAGCGCTAATGTATTTTCTCATGAATATTTCCTGCTATGAAAATCCTAATTTAAAATTAACTTCATTTTTTTATGCATTTTAGCTGGACCTCAGTTTATATCTTTTAGAGGTTTTATGCATTGATTGCGAAATGTTCTGCATCCACGACCCATGAAGATTAAATTTACTTGGCTGCGGACCCGTGAAATGAGGAAGAACCGTCGAAAAATAAATTAAATCCATTCCGTATCCAAGTAACTAAGTAACCTCTTTCAAGATTCGCGATGCTAGCGACGAGCGATGTAGTACTTATTACAAGGGTTTTTGAGACTCCAGAAGATATTGTTTTCAAGGGCTTTGAATTAGTTCCATGCTGTTATATAAGTTGCTTTGCGTTTGTGTTAGGTCTATTTCAATATAAAGTGAGATGATATCCATCTTCAGTAAAATGAGTCACATCCTTTGTTTCAGACTTTATTAGAAGTGATGCGGCTGTCACTTTTGTAAAGAAAAAAAAGAAAGGAAAAAGGAAAGAGGAAGAAGGAAATCGTTTATTTTGTAGTCGTAAATAGTTTTTCACGGAATGCTGCATTAGGAATATATTTGTGAATAGTTTTACGAGTAACATTTCCATGAAGGAATTTATTTTTAAAATTGCGCATTGTTTGTAGACATATTTATTTTTTTTTTACCCGAAATTATCTACGTTTCGTCATGATATTTCTGCTATATCGAAACTCATAATTTGGTAGAATATCATAATTAACATGACTGGTATGTTTTTCTAGGTTTTTACTTCGACTGATACTAGTTTTTACTATTTCCTTCGTGTACCCTACACTGTTAGAGCAGTGTTGCACAAACTTTATTCGATTGTGACCCATTTTCTTTAAATGAAAAAATCACGCTACCCCCAATGAAGTTTTTTGGTAGAAGGAAATTGAAAAAAAAATTTTAAAAACTAGAGAAGAGAAACAGGGAAATTTTGATAAATTATTTTTAAAATCAACGACCTGTAGATGTTGGGTATATCTTTACTTTGCATAATACAATGGAACCCTCGATAAATCGAACCTCAAGGGGAACGAGAAAACTTCGAATCATCGAGGATTTCGATATACCGAGGTTCGATTTATCGGACTTCGATATATAGAGGTGTGGTACCAAGTCAAGCAAACTAAAAATTTGAAATATCGAGGTCTTCCTGACCAGTCTTTTGATATGTAGAGGTAAAAATAACATGGGAGTGTTCGGCTGGTTAAAGGGGAATGGAAAAACTTCGATTTATCAAGGAATTCGATTATATCGAGGTTCGATATATCTAGGTTACACTGTAACGATAAAAAAAACTCAAGAGTCTCATGAGGCTAAAACTTCTTATTTAAATGTTAATGTGTACAGTCGAACCCCGTTATAACGAACTTCAAGGGACCAAAGGTTTTGTTCGCTTTATCCGGTGGTTCGCTATATCCGAACCGTTAAGAAAAATGCTAGGGTTCACAAAATGTATAACTCATTAGCTGCAATGTGTATTCCATGTTAATGTATTAAAAAAAGATAAAATCTATTAAAAATGATCATTAATGAATTAAATCGACTAAAGTCGATTACATTAAACTGACACAATACTAATTAAATTACGTAAAATTGGAAAACGGCGGGACCAAAAATTTCGTTCGTTATAGCTGTGAGTTCGTTAAATACCGAGTTCGCTATAACGGGTTTCGACTGTATTTGTATCTCATTTAAGGTAAAAATTCACAAAAATAAAAAATTAAAAAAGAGCATGATTTGGAAATTATTAGGATATTTATAGCAATATTTTTATATACAATCTATACTAATATATAAAGAGAGAGGGGATTTTGTATGTGGAGGGTAATCTCCGGTACCACTACACCTATTTGAAAAATTATTTCACCGTTTGAAAGGTACATTATTCCAGATGGACATAGGCTATATATTATGTACATCTGATCAGTAGTAAGAAAGTTAGGGGCCTAAATGTTGAGCAGATGCTTCACCTTTACAATTTTTCCTTTGTCAACCATAGTCAAGTAACCATAGCAACAAATCAAATGATATTTTCATTTATTATCTGTAAAACATTTAATATTTTAAAGATTCAAGTGGAAGAGGTATTGATAAATACAAAAAGGATTTTTGAACATTTAAGGTTTTATTGAAAAAAATTCCATTTGGAACTACGCTTTTTATTCGACATTTAAGGTAAAAAAAGATTTACAATTTATTGGCTATCAACTGGAAATTTATTGGTATAATATTACAGAACTTTATGTAACTTATAAACTTTATGTTTTTGAATTTATGTACAATTTTATGCACAATTTACGTAAATCGAACATGAATTATTCAACTTTATTAAAAAATCAGCGTGTTTCATTGAAACTGTGAAATTTATTGATTATTTCGAATAGGCCTATGTTTGTTTCTTTATAAGGGAAAACTTATTGCTTCAATTGAGCTGAAATTTTGTATAGATATAGATGATATTTCAGATTAAAACATAGACATATTATTTTTTGAAAATCGGGCAACGCCGGGTACTTCAGCTAGTATGATATAAATTTCAACTATCCGTGACCCCTCCAAATTATTTATGCGACCACAGTTTGCTCACCATTGTGATAGAGTATAAACACGAATAAAAAGGAAATAGGGAATGGGTAAAAAGGAATATCGTAAGTTTTTTTTTCTATTGTGTTCTTTGGGAGTCTCCGAAGTGTATAAATCAATCTGCATCGAAAGCAGTAGCACATTATTAAATAGGTGAAACTTCTCAATGGCGGACAGTTATGGTTCCGAAAAAAAGTGCCTTCGAAAAGAGGTTTCTTCCATAACATTAGCTCTATGGAGTCTTTAATCGGCTCTGAACACAATATTGTCGTTTAGAGGGGGGTTGTCGAATAGGGGTGGCAGGACAGAGAAGTTTCACTGTGTTAGATGTTTAAAGTTTTTTATTCTGGGCGTGTCCAAAGTATATATAAATCATTCCGTATGCAAAGTTGTAGCCCATTATTAAAAGAGTGTATTATGTATTCAAAGATTTTTACTTTACAAACAGTTCTATGTTAAAATTGCCACTTGAAAATTTATGTAGAATGCGCTTAACTTGATAAAAAAACGCGCCATAAATCTACTTCAGTTTATAGTTATGTTGTTGTTGTTCACTAATTCTATCTGATCTAGCCGATAGGCTAGTAATAGTTAGTTATTATTGCGCTTAAAAGAAAAATTTAAGCTTTTTTTTTTCCAAGTCTCCAGTTTTGTGGTAAATGCTTTTAGAAATATTTTTATTCAAATGTTATCTTCTTTACTCAGTTACCAATTTACTCCTAAATTTCCAAGATAAAAAAAGGAAACATTTTTAGTGCTACTGTTTGGGTTCTTTGCTTTACTCCTAATTCATTTAGTTTTTACTATTTCCTTCGTGTACCCTACACTGTTAGAGCAGTGTTGCACAAACTTTATTCGATTGTGAGAATTAATTTTTTTTATTCCAACCAACCATTCTCCAGCTTCCATCATCCATCCTTTGTTTCAGGTCTGCAAAAGCTCTCTTCTTAACACTCCAGAAGCAAAACCATCCACTGTCGACAGACACATCAGAGGACTTTAAGGAAGCAAAACATAGACTTTTTCCCCTTCACTTTTGTCATTCCACGAGAACGCAAAGAAAAATAGTGGATTTAGATGGATGGATGAATTGAAGCTTTAGCTTGATAAAATTCTACTCTTGGATGACATAGTGGATGAAGTTATAGAACAGTGGAACCTCTATATATCGAACATCACGGGGAACGAGATAACTTCGACTTATCGAGGATTTCGATATACCGAGGTTCAATTTATCCAGGTGGTTTCTGACTGATTACGATATATAGAGGTTCACACTAAAATAATTGTACGAACTCGTATACTCACTGCAATTAGAAATCAAAATATTTTTATCAAAACAACTTCGATAGGTATATAAAAGATATTCCAATAAAAACTTCGATATATAGAAATGCGGAGCCAAGCCAAGCAAAGTAAAAATTCGAAATATCGAGGTCTTCCTGACCAGTCCTTTGATATGCAGAAGAAAAAATAACATGGGAGTGTTAGGCAGGTTCAAAGGGAATGGAAATATTTCGATTTATCAAGAAATTTGATTATATCGAGGTTCCATTGTATTTCTTTTTTGAATAAAAGATACAAATCAAAACTTCATTCTGGTAAAAAGTAGGCTATATATAAACAATGTTGCGACTTTCTTGAGCATAAATTTCCTGTCAGTAAGAAACCAACGGGCGATGGCCGAATGGCTAGGACGTTGGTACCAGAGTCTATGGGTTTGAGTCCCTCTATTGGCATGGGTCCTTGTAGCGTTAGGAATCGGCTGTAAACAGTAGGTCCCGGTCTAAGTAACACTCGCGTATGAAAAAATGGCCGTTGCGCTCTCAACCAACCAACCTATGAGAAACCGACAAAAAATTCGTAACTGAAATTTTTATTTTGAACTCGAAACCAAGGTCGCAGCAGAACTTTATCTCCTCTCTTGCGACAGGAAATTCACATTTTATTTTTGTTACAGAGTATATCCGTGCAACATCAATAGTCGCATAATATTTTTGAATTGACGTTTAAATCCTACGCTTCAATGATAACCATAAAAGAAAAAAAAATTCTGCTGCACGACCTGCCATCAGTCGGTGGCGGCCTTAGCAAAAGGCAGTAAATGTTATGTTTGCTAGGTCTTTTTGAGATTTAAATTTTGATTTATCTTATGCGCGGTTGCCACGGAGATATTTAGAGACATCGCGTGTCGATGTCTCTAAATGTTATTGCTTTAAAAGTTCAGAGACTTGCATACTCTCACTTTTTTTCTAAAAGAATTTTATTTGTATATTAGTTTATTGTTCTTTTTTCAGTTAAGAGCAGTGCCAATTGTTTTCTCTCACATATTGTTACGAATAGTTAGTTTCTTTGAATTTAAAGAATGCTAATTCCACTATTTTCGTTTTTTAATTACAAAATGAGACTATTTCTCTCCAGAAACGGCAAAACTGATACATTGGATAATCAGATTGTTTTCGCATGTCGTTTTCAAAACCCGCAATTTAACCAAAACATTGTTGGCCAAGATAAATTGTGCTAAGAGCCATTTGGGAATGTATACACATTTAAAAGTGCCAAAAACAGAAAAAAAAAGTTTTATTTGGTATGAAAGAAATTTTAAGCGTAGTTTCTTTCCTAATGTTTATATTAAACATATCATTCCCCAGTTGTTTGAACATTTTTTATGCCGTGTACGCTAATGGCGGCTGGTGCACGAAAAATCTCTCGTGGCTGCAATGTTCTCCAAGTTCTCAAAATTTACCTCTGGAGGTTCGGGGTCAAGTATACTGGTCTCGTCACTTGACTCGGTTCAAAATTACGGAACCGTCATTTAGCCAAGACGGACTCCGACCCTTGTGGTGCTTTTCAAAACCGGAGCCGCACCTTTCTGCCCAATAGCCTTTATGGACTTGATCCGATGTACTGTCGGTCAAGGAACATAAGCCAAAACACAACAACACACATTTTATATTTCTAAATTTTTAAACAGCTTTAATAGCCGGAATAGTTATTTTTATTTTCATTGTTTTGTCAAATTATTCAAATCAGGCATATTTTGATTTGTTCCAGTTAGTTGCAAATTAGGGAAATGTTGATTTGAGACTTGTTTGTCTTTTATTGACCTAAATGTAGAGTACAAGGTATCACATTTTCTGCTTTATCAAAAATGGAGGTTATTTGACAAGCCGTTTGGTCAAGTTTTAGGCATTTTGATTCTGGCTGAAGTTCCCAAAATTCTAACGGAGAACCACAAAGTGAGAATCGCAGAACCACAATACCGTCCCCCCGATAATACAGGGTGTTTCAAAAAGTATCATCCGATTTAAAAAAATCATAACTATTCATCTTTTAATCTGTTTTGATCTACCAATGTATAGGCAGAAAGAGGGAAATCTCGAGTTTCACGCAGTTGCTGAAAAGTAGCGCTAACGCTCTTCCTTCGCCAGCCACTCCAGTGTTTGTAAAGATGGCGATCGCACAACGGAAATTATTTTGTTTTCTACGCTTTGCGAAGTGTGAGTTCGTAACAACTGTTCAGCTTGATTTTCGTCGACAAAACCCAGGTAGATTGAAGCTCCGACATCTTAGAGCATTAGGCGATGGTTTAAACAATTCCAAGACACGGGTTGTCTGTGTACGCATAACAGCCGTGGAAGCAGTGTATGCAGACATGCTCGCAAAAGTTTGGAACGAATTTGCCTGTTGCCCAGTGGCTAAGTGGTTAAAGGCATCAGCCTGCCACGCCGGGGGTGCGGGTTCGATTCCCGCATAAGACTTGGCTGTATTCTGGGGAACCGGTCAGTCTTCCGCCTGCAAATGGAGCCCCGTCTAGAAAGGGAAGCTGCAACCCATCGTCCATCGCCGGTGTCATCGTTTGTCAATAAAATTCTTCTGTGATTGTGTCATTTGTCTGTTTCTATGTCTTGTATTCATATGTACACCGGACAGGGGTGTAATGTCGTCATCCCCCAGGGACATTAGCCACACACACACACACACTAATTTGCCTACCGTATAGACATGTCGTGCATCCAAAGGTGGGCATATTGAGCACTTTTAATTTGGTTTGTTAAAAACTTTATGATTATTAGCCATGTAATATAAAATTAATTTTTAGTTTCTATGTCCAATATTTTTTCATAATATACTCATTTCAAATTGGGTGATTCCTTTTTAAACACCCTGTATAATATACATACATTTTATTGGGGTGGGTGTATATATTACATTGACGCCCAGTGGCGTAGTGATTTAAAAGCTTCAAGCTGCCACACCACAGGTACAGGGTTCGATCCCGTGACTTGGGAAGGTCGACTCATAGCTTTCATCCCTTGAGTGGGTTGTTAAAATGAGGACCAAGCATGCTTGGGAACTAACTCTGGGGGGGTCCCGTGTCAGGTTGAGACCCTGACCAAGACATATGCTGTATGGCACCGCAAGTCCGCGGTCAAGAAAGCGGAGATGAGCACCACAGGCCTTGGTCTGCAATGGACTGTTGTGCCATTGGTTAGTTAGTTAGTATATATTACATTCAGAGGAATGGGTTCTTAACACATTGTTCAACAGCAATTTTATTTAAATATATACGCAATCATGGAAAAGACTGAAATTTCGGAATAAAGTACGGCATTTTTATTTTCTGAAATATGCTTTCTTTATACGGGGGTCTGAGATTCCTAACTTAAATGATAAAATGGGAGGATTTGCCTGAAACTTATTCAGGTCACATTAAAGGTAGTTTTCAAGTAAAGCCATGTTTAGTTGATCAAAAAATTCTCCCATATGACTTTCCTATATTCTAAAATGTCTTCAATATTTGCGTGTTAAACCACGAGTTTACTCGGTACCGGTAAACAATGCGTTGAGAAATTCTTTTAAAATCCTTCTAAAAATGCGTAAACAGCCTTCTGAACGCGAGAATGGTGACATTTACCTTATAAATCCACGGCTTTCGCTTTTATTCAGTAAACATTTCACAGGTCTACCGCTATTCTGCTCTCCTTAAAGAAGTTAAGGCGCATGTTTCAGAATATCAAGCACCCGAGACGTCAAAGATTTCCATCCGCGACGGAGTTGCACTTAATGAGAACGTAGAAATTACTGTAAGTCATCTTGTTATGAAATTAATCCCCCTCGCAAATCGAGATGCACTGGAGCGCCGAAAATGATATCCTGATTTTGTTAGAGCGTCTAACTGGCTTATATTTAATGCCCCTGTGAACTTCCCCAGCTCTTCGGAGAAACTATTCAATCGATCGCGATATGTCTCAAGGGTATGACCAGTAATCTTCTAGGAATAAGTGCGTTCCAATTCTAGACTACGTAGTAAGCAAATATTCAGATATACGTTGCTGGGGGATTCCGACTGAAACTTATGTAATAGAATCTCTTTTCAAAATTCTGATACTTGTTTCTCGCAATGTTAGGAAAGAATTTATATCTGCAAGATGAAGAATTAAAGGGAAGGAATGCATTAACTTAAATAACACTTTATATATATGTTTATTGGGAATTTCATAAAAGTTCAGAAGTCCTTTTTATGTAAAAAGCTCTTCTTCACTACCACAATCTGTATATATAAAACGCGTAGGTATGCGGCACAAAAATCTACGATATTTCTACACTCCGAATGGCAACGGCTGCAACTACTGGATGTAAACATTAGTGGCCGTCCGCAATTTTCAACCACGTATCAACATGGATTTACGCATTGAAATCAGGAATGCTCGAAAGCGAGATGCGCGATCAAGTGAAAATTAAGAACAGTCTCAAGAAAGAAAGCGAAGAAGAAATAATTCATTAAGAGAGAGAATAAATGATCCCGAAGATAGGCTTAACCGTCTCCAGGCTAGCAACCGAGAGCCAGTAATAATTAATGTTCTACACTTTTTTCAGTTTTTGCTGAATTTTTACTCCATTTTATAAGTGAAGTAATTTTCCCAACAATTTATTATTTGATATGATTAAGTTTAGATATCTGAATTGGGAACAATAGTAAAATATAAACAATAGAAATAAACAAAAATTAAAATTCAAGCATAGACTGCTAAATCACTTTAACATAAAAGATAAAACATGGGGGTCTCGGGGCCTTGGGATGTCTTTTGGGCTTACCTGCATCCTATTCAGAAAGTTCCCCTTAAAGTAACTGATATGGTTAGGCTCCCTGTTGACGAGACCTGTCGGTTACCGCTATGTAATTTTATGGTTTAGTTCCGGCACTTATACAGAATCTTGCCGTTGGTGCGTGGATGCCCAGAGTGCTTGATTTCTGTTTGTTTTTGTCTATATTCGTATTACTTTTATCTATCTCTGTTGGATTTTTTATTAATTGGGAACAATAATACATACACAGAGTGATGTAATCCACACTAATTATTTTAGTACTTGATGAATTTTTACTCCTTTTTTATGTGAAAAAATGTTTTCCCAACAATTTCTTATTTGATGTAATGATAAAGTGTAGATATCTTAATTTTGAAAAATAGTGCACATAGAGAGGGATGTAACTTTTAAAATCATTGGTGTTGAGTTTCTCAGTCTCATCCTTAACTCTATTCTGAAGTAATGGAAATTCACATTTTTTAATGACGACGATTTAGAATCAGCCTTATAGAGAATACCCCTTAACAACGTATATTTATGATGACAGGAAATGGTAACATTCCTTACATATCTTACTTTCAGTTGAGTTATTTTGTAAAAGAAAATATAAAACTAAAAGTGATCATGCTAGTCTCGCAGCGGCTAGTGAATTAAAAAACGGGAGGCTGATATTTCAAACTGGTCATCATGGAGTTGAGCTGCATAGGTGTGATTGTCGGAATGAGCAATTCACGAATGCACTGCGATTGAAATGTTAATAACAATAATCGCACCAAGCCTCCCGCATGGTACTGTACAGTAAAACATCTAGTACTAAACATGGTACTGCACAGTAAAAGCTTTACTAGAGTGTCAGAGGGCGTTGACGTGGATTGACTCAAAAAAGTTATTTTTATATTTTTTGATTATCTTGTAAAAACTATGTAATAACAATAACTAACAATACTATGTAATTTTGTTACAAAACATAGTTTTTTATCGTAATGTATGGTAAGTCTGCTTAGTTAAGGATTTTTTTTTTTTGCTTATTACCCATATTACCCGGGTTATCCGGATTTTAGATTGTGCGGAAAAACGAAGTTTTACTGTTGTTAGCGACGTGAGCTTTCGCGCAGTTGGCTTAGGTTAAAATCCCAAATACAGCTTGGTCGTTACCATGTTTTCTCCTCATAGGGAGCAATGCTGGTGTGCCTAAATGGTAACCAGTAAGACTTGGCGGAGAATAACAAAAGACGAATGTGTCACAAGTGCCTCTCTCTGCATTAGAAAAATAAATAAATAAATAATTATAATCACACCAATGCTTCTCGGACTCATGATTAACTATTGACTAGTTCGAAACATGTAATTCCCCAGTTTATAAATTATTGAGGTATTGAAGAAGAATTCGTGGAGTATTTATAATCCCTAAGTTTCCTGTCAGTCAGCCTTTTCTTCTGTCAGTTTTTGTGCAAGGGCAAATTTTATTGCTCAAAGTTATGTAGATGACAATTATTTTGTTGGCTGTGCTCTAGCAAAATTTTCATAGCCTGTAAAACCAAAACCTTAAATTCAAGGTAAAATTTAAACTTTAAAGCTAAGCGATTGTTTGTTTTAAGTAATCTCTATTCATAAAGCCATTTTTATCCGAATGGTAGATGAATACATCCTTTACATGTGCTTATGTTTAAAAACTAACGTATATACTCAAACTTTAATGTATAAAAGTATACATCGTTAGAATAATGTCATACAATCACATTATCTTAACGATGTATACTTTTCGTATCTGAAATACATATATTTCTCAGCATGGGCTATCGATCACTGGATTTCGAAAATGCGTTTTAAATTCAAACGAACACACACACGCATATTTATGTGTATTTGATCATTAAACTTTATAATAAGACCACCAGTAGGTTGCTGGATAACCTACTCAGATGTATTAGCATGGATTATGAATAATTCAAGCTAAGTTCAATATTTGCAAGAAAATGAAGGCCCGTATGATTAACTATTAATGTTATATATATATTTATCTTTTATGTACCGCAAATGACATTATAAATGATATAGTAATAATTGTTGATATATTAATAGTGATATATTGTTCATGATGTACTAGTGATATATTGTTAATATATATTCGAGAATACATTGTTTGACTTATTGGTGATATTCTGCTTATATATTGTTAATAATATATTTCTCGTACATTTATGAGGCATTGTTAATATTTAGATAGGTTGATGAAATATCCTTAATGCTTTACTGTCGATAATGATTTGATATATTATTAGTGATATTTAAATGCGCTTTAGTACAATAGTCTTATATTGTGGTTTATAATTTAAAAATTTTAATTTTCTATTTCAGTCTATTAGTAATTCGTTATTCATGAACCGAGATTCAATTATCTAAATATATTACTTCTAAAAGGTGTTTTTTTTTTGTTTTATACCTTTTTCTCCCTTCATACTTAACCAAAATCGATAAATGAGATACCATTTTAAAGATTAAGATCTCCACTTCGTGCGAATTGTTAATTTATAATTACACACCTTATTGTTTGTTTGAAAATCGAAGCATAAACATTATAAACAATTTTACTTCCCCTAGATGGCGCGCGCTAGCTTTTTATTATTTTACCATTATCAATCGCACTGAACTTTTAAATGTAAAAATCGTTTGCTTTTATTATCATTCTGTGATTTCATTAATCAGTTTCTTTATTGGCAACATCCGCGTAGGTGTACATGATTCGTTTTGCATGGAAAAACCATCTATATTATTTCTAGAAGGTGATTTCGTGACGATCCCTTTTTTCCCCATCATACTTAACCAAAATCGATAAATGAGGTACCATTTTAAAGATTAAGTGTTCCGCTTCTGACGAATTATTAATTTAGAATGTCACATTGTATTGTTTGTTTAAAAACCGAAGTGGAAAATTGACTTTTGGCCCTAAAGTTCTTTCCCTGGATGCGCCAAAATAGCACAGTCAAATAGTGTGCACAAACAGGTTTTGTATTGTAAATATCACATTTTCCACGAGTTTGTGTCATATTTAACTTTTAATACTGTCCACAAAGGTGTTTTGACGTGTACATATCTCATGTTCCCCTGTTTTGTCTTATGCTTCACTTCCAATATTGTGGCCAAAGGCGTTTTGTAATTGGTTTTGTATTATCCTTACTGTAAGGACTTCGCCTAAAACCAAGACTGACAGCCTTTAATATTTACAAAATGCTTTATTGGCATTCGAGAATAAATATAGGCTCTATACAATAATTACAAAGTAAACATTATCTAAGGATAATTCGCGGGTTCAGGATATCATGAGAGGAACGCGGCAGGCTCTCCGTCTCTGGCACACGTCCGACGACGAGGGTTGTTCACACCTGTAAAAAAAAAGTCAACTGCCCCCATTTACATCAAGGTGGCGACTATATATCCTCACAAAAATCTGTGGGTGGTTGAAGCGGGCTCTCTTTGAATTCCTTTCTGTAGACCGTCTTCAAACCATTCCGCGTCTTCCGCTAAAGGCTAAATGATTATCCTCGGGACAGGCTTTGTCTGCAAGGAGGGGGATTTCTTACAGAAGACGGCTTCCTAATTGTCCGATGGCGACGCGGCGTCTGCCACAACTTGGTGACAAAGCGACTGTCACCGATGAATACGGTAGGTTGATAATGGACGTCTTGCCGTTAGGCCCTCTCAGGAATTCCGGGTGTGAAAGAGGCGCAAAGTCATTACAGACTAAATTCCTCCCCTCCCCAGATGTTTTTCTGCAGAAAGTTTTCACCTGCAAAAAACAGAACAAAAACATGGTCCTTCTCAGGACAATTTCAATTATAAAACTTTTCCCGAAGGCAAATGCACGCCCAATTGACATTACGAGTAGACCGTTAATTTTGATCAAACTCTGGCTTTACCTTCATGAAAGAAAATTTTTAACTGTACTTCAAAGTATCATTTTTAAAAGCACAACAAAGGGAATTTATAATTAAAATTTACGCACTTTAAAATCTCTAATAAGAGAACATGCCGTAGCAAAGAAATTATAAAGATTTCACAATAATACAACAAATCATGGCAAAAAATTTAAATAGAACAGTATACTAATACATGTCAATCAAAAAAAATTAAATTCATAGAACACTAGTACATACACATGACACTACATAAAAAACATTATAACTAGTAAATCACTCAACTGGGATCCCATAATTTACCTTAATTGTGATCACATGACACAAATAAATTCTCAAATTGATATTAAACACAGTTATAATGAAACAACTTTACACAAATAAAATTAAACGCAAATCCAAAATGGATACCTAAACTTCATACAGAACATATCATCACGATTATTAATACACATGAAAATTTTAAATTTCTTACTTATCTTTTAATACATTTAACACTTATCGTCATAAAACAATTTAATACTCGGTTTGCCGTAAATCCTGGATCAGGGAACTTAATTCGTTCACGATTACCTGTGATCCAATCTTTTCCATTTAAGTGGACAGTCATCAGTGACCTAAATTTAAATATTCATTTTATCCTACTATAGGATTCACAATCGATTTAGGGTCTAATTTTTCAGTACTGACTGACATAAAATTATAACAAAATAGCTCATTGGCTCATTCCTTATCAAAAAAAAAACTCACAAACTTCACATTCCTGTTAATCACTTTGTTTCTTTGACAACACTTATATTTATCTGTTGTCGTAACAACTCTTCAGACAAAACTTATCGATTTCACAATAAATCATTCAATTGCGGTATTCAAACACCGTACGGAGTGCATTTTGACTCCAATTACTACCTTCTTAGGTATACACAAAAACATACACATTTGCATTTAAAAGTTAGCCAACACCTTTCTGAGGCATTCTACTGGCTTATGCAACAAACAAAACAGAACATAAAATGTTACAATTGAACATTAATTAAAACCTATCTGAGGCATTCCAACACGGCATACATAAAACCGTCATATGGCGTTTGCCACTACAAAACCGTTATATTATGATAACGTCAAAGGAATTTCACCTGAATTTTCCTTTAAAGCAAAACTCAACTTCTATGGTCGAGTCGCTCAAATTTACAAACAATTACATGTTACACTTCATAAAAAAAACATTACTCAAACGAATACACATTAATTTCAGATCACATTTTTACACTGAAACTACAATTAATCAACATACTTATAATATACATTTAAACTTTTACGACTAAACTTCGGCTTAGCCTGGTGTTCGGCGGGAATTAACAGGGTTAAGACGTTTCGTAGAATTCTTAACATTAGGGCATTTCCCATTTTGACATTTGTCACAAGCCGACACGTAATCATTTATGTCTAAGTGACAATATGGCCAATAAAAATACTGAGTTAATGATTCTTTCATCTTAGCAACGCCTAAATGAACATTAGTATGTTCGTGGCAGAGTCTTTTTAATTTCTCTCGATACTTTCGAGGCACAATAAGCAGTTTTCTAGTGGTTCCATCGTTATTTTTTTTCTGGTAAAATAACATCTCGTTTACCACCACGTACTTATTTTCTTCGGGCGTCTTCTTTTTCGCCGTATCAAAAATTACTTTTAATTCTTCGTCCTCACTTTGTGCAACTCTAAATTCTTCGGGTGAAGTCTTTAATAAGTCGGGAGTAATTATTTGTTTCTCCTGGAGAGGCAAGATAGTCGCGCTCTCTTCCGAAGTGATTTCTTCTACCGCTTCTGATCCGGGGATCACTTGCTCTATTTTCGTTATTTCATCTCCCGTGTCTAGTCTTTCTCTATCAAATTTTAGTTTTTCGGCCCGAGTTTGCACAGTAATTTTCACCGGAACTTCTACATTCCTGTTGATCTTCTCAAGCAAGGCTGCCGTTTTATTTCCTAACAAATAGTGTTTCTGCTCGAATTCCGTATTGCTGACAGCTGCTCTAGTTCTGGTGTGGCCCCATTCACATTTTAAATCGACCTCTGCTATAGGTAAGCAAACGGATGAATCTAACACAGGTGCACTGACATAAACGTGCTCTCCTGTGTACATATGGGGTTGTACCAAATTTTTAGAAATCAGATCAATGCTCGCTCCTGTGTCTCTCAGAATAGACGTAGATTTTCCATTAACGACTCCCTGACTGATATAAGGAGTCATCACGCCACTCGAGTCTCCTCCACTAGTTTCTGTTGCCGCGATAATTTCCGTCTCTTTAAGTTTAGGGCACTGTGGTCTCAGATGGTCATAAGAACCACACTCGTAGCAACGGAGCTGTTTTCTTTTCTCAAAAATTCTTTCCTTGTTTTGTCCACTAGAAGCTTCTTTTTCCACATCTTTTTTTTCTTTCTTCTCTTCCTTAAAATTATGGTTATTTTTAAATGGCTTATTAAATTTATCTGTGGACTTTTGATTCTTTGGGAATTCTCTTGTTCGGAAACTGTCTTGCAAGCTTTCATACTTATCTATTTTTTCCGCTAATTCTAAAGGAGTATTAATCTGCATCCACTGCTCCAAAAAATGATCTTTTATATCGGCAGGTACCCGTCTCTTCATCTGTTCCGTTATGTGTAGGTCTCTCAGTTTCTTAAATGTAGTGATTTCTAAATCTGCTATCCATTCATCATAATAGCCACTAAGCTCATGGGCATAATTCCTCCATGACTTATCTGCGAGTTTAGGATGGCGATAAAACAGTTGTTTTAATTTTTCTGTATTCATCCTAAATCTCTGGAGAATCATCTCTTTGACGTAGTCATAATCTTTGGCCTGTTCTGGCGATTCTCTGGCCATCATGTTGGAAATTTCTGGGGTTAGTACCCCTAACAAATATGGCACCCAATCTTCTTTAGGGACTCCCGCCATCTCTGCTCTCCTCTCGAAATTTATTAGGTACAGGCCCATTTCGTCCCGTTTCTCGTCAAATTTCTGTATGGTTTTAAGGAGCTGAATGTTCTGAGTTGCGTCTGCATCTCTGTCCCTCCCATTTCGGGCTCTATTGTCTCCATTAATTCCTAATTCCAGTCTCCTTATTTCGAGAGTAAGTTGGTCTTGACGAATTTTGTCTTCTCTTTCTCTCTCTCTCTCTTCTCGTTTCGCTTCTCTTTCTCTCTCTCTCTCTTCTCGTTTCGCTTCTTCTTCTCTCTCTCTCTCTTCTCGTTTCGCTTCTTCTTGGCGAAGTCTCTCTTCACGTTCCTTTCTATCTTCAATAATACGCTCTAGTGCGAGTCTAGCGTCTTCTTCGACGTAATTTTCGTTTTCTGTAATGATCTTCTTAATTTCGAAAATCTTAAGCGTATCGTCAGCTAGTCCTCCTAACTCTTCTAAAAGTTCTAAAAGGTCCCCTTTCTTACCCTTATTTAAAAAGGACATTTTTCTAAATTTAGGGTTATTATTAATTATTTATGATAAACAATAAAATTATCCCTCAGCTACTAGCTATACCTTCCGACGGTATGTGTCCTAACCGGAACTAACAAGTTCAAAACTGATCAATTTTAGACCGAACTATAATTTTAGCCCTTATGAACACCAAACTAGCACCGCACAATATAAACATTCACAATTTACTCAATACCTATCAAATCAAAATACCGAACTCTTATACTGAATACACATAAACAGAATTCTCAAATTAATCAACGCTCTATATAGATTTCCCACACAGTAATACACAAATACTAAATTATCACTGTTAATATCAAAGCATAAGAAACTTAAATATATCTGTTACTATTAAAAGAAAAAAATACTAAATAAACACTGTTATTATCAAAAGCAAAAAAAAATTCACTTCCTTTAAAAATAGAGAAAAACCTACAGTATTTGCAATTAACAAAACACAGAAATTGGCTAAACTTATTGCAATTCCTAACAAACAAAAATTGGTTCTTTACTTGAACACTAACTGGTTACTCATTCATATACCATAAAAACACACAGAAATTGGTTTTACTTATCACAATTCCTAAAACAATAGTTCCTACTTAGAACTTCAAATGGTTAACTCATACACCATTAAAAACACAGAAATTGATTTAAATCATCAAAATTTCTAAAATATTAGTTCTTAATGCGAACTCTAAATGGCTACTTATAAATATACCATTTAAAAACACAATAAAATAATTTTTACTTATTGCATTTATACAAAACCATTATTTAGTTTTTAAATCAAAGCCAGAATCTGATAAAAAGAATCGGCCTACCTGTAATCCTTTCGTTCATCACTGATATCCTATCGTAACTTCTGACACCATTTAATAACAGTCTGTAAGGACTTCGCCTAAAACCAAGACTGACAGCCTTTAATATTTACAAAATGCTTTATTGGCATTCGAGAATAAATATAGGCTCTATACAATAATTACAAAGTAAACATTATCTAAGGATAATTCGCGGGTTCAGGATATCATGAGAGGAACGCGGCAGGCTCTCCGTCTCTGGCACACGTCCGACGACGAGGGTTGTTCACACCTGTAAAAAAAAAGTCAACTGCCCCCATTTACATCAAGGTGGCGACTATATATCCTCACAAAAATCTGTGGGTGGTTGAAGCGGGCTCTCTTTGAATTCCTTTCTGTAGACCGTCTTCAAACCATTCCGCGTCTTCCGCTAAAGGCTAAATGATTATCCTCGGGACAGGCTTTGTCTGCAAGGAGGGGGATTTCTTACAGAAGACGGCTTCCTAATTGTCCGATGGCGACGCGGCGTCTGCCACAACTTGGTGACAAAGCGACTGTCACCGATGAATACGGTAGGTTGATAATGGACGTCTTGCCGTTAGGCCCTCTCAGGAATTCCGGGTGTGAAAGAGGCGCAAAGTCATTACATTACGCATCATTGTTACTTGACAAATAAACAATTGCTATAAATGAACCGGTTCTTCGTTCCTCCTACTACAAACCACCAACCTCGCTATAAAATTTATCGTATTTTAATCGCATACGAAAGGGTTGCACGGACCCCATAGTTCATCATTATATCGAAAAACATTTTCATTGTTCCCATCAAAGAATACGTAAAACACCATTTTTGGTTGGTTTTCTATTCTTCTAAAATGTTAAGCTTACTTTTTTTTCTTCTTTAGGTATCTGACTACGTTCTGGGCAATTTTTTTTTTTTAAATATACCGTACCTATATATTTTTAGTTAAATACATATATATATATATTTAGTTCAAATGTGATATAAAATCATGAAAACAAGTATAATTTTGGCAAAAATTTCCTAACATTTTAAAATATAGGGAAATTTTTTATTAATTTTTAGTACAATTTAGTGCTTACGCCAAAGACCCTACCCTATGTTCAACTCAATATATTTTAATTTCCTTTGTACTATATACTCCTGTGGCATTTACCTGCGTTCTTAAACAAAAGTTTTACAATATTTCCAAAAATCACTGAAATATAAAAAAAAAATGAAAAAAATACCGATTTTTAAAAAAAATTATCTTTTTAAAAGTACAGGTACATGTAGAATGATTAAATTAACACATACAGACAGGGATACGTAATTTGCATTTACGAAATAGATGCGAAATTTGCCGATATGAGAGAATAAATGCGAAAATTATTTTTTTACTACTTTTCGGCGAAAATTCTGTGATAAATGGCTTTCTAAGTGAAATTTGGTAATAATAGTAATAATTTATTAACTTTATTGCTTATCTAAGACCATCCACGGTCTTTAATTGAGAGATCTCACTCTCGAAATTTGCTTATTACTTATTGCTAAAGACTTAAGAGACTACTACAATGTTAGCTTTTAACTAAGAATATTGATACTTACCTAAGCAAGTACGTAAAATTGTGATTTTTTATAATAAATGCGAATTTTTTAATTAATATATATATATATATGCGAATAAATGCGAATAAATGCGAAATTTTATAAATAGTAATTTTTTTTGGCGAAATTTAGATATTTTTTATGCGAATTTTATGTACTCCTACATATAGCTTAGCTTTTAGGTCAAAACATACTAATATATATGGCACCATTTTAAAATTTCATTGAAATATATTGAAAACTTTTAAATGATTAGGTTTCTCGTTTACAAAAGTAACTGATAAATGAGTTTTAATATGTATGTATGGCATTATTAATATATACACGTATGTATTATTAATATGTATGGCACCATTTTAAAATTTCATTGAAATATATTGAAAACTTTTAAATGATTAGATTTCTCGTTTACAAAAGTAACTGATAAATGCGCTTTCTAGAAAATGCATCTGATGCTACGTCCGGTCTTTTAATATTGCTTTCGATTTATTAAAATAGCAGTAAATTCTCGTCCAATGATCGTACAAATAAAAGTAAAGTATTTTTAGAATCTTAAAAGATTGGCCTTTGAAATAGAGCAATTAAGAAGATAAAAAATTCGAAATTTTTCGCCAAAGCAGCCATTTCAACGTAGGCAGAGAGACAATTTTTTTAAAATCCTTAAAGGAAATGTTGAACCATTATATGTGTAAATACTAATTGCACCCTAAAATTGTTACAGGGGAGGTATATATATATATATATATATATATATATATATATATATATATATATATATATATATGCATGTTATTTTAGTGTATAGATGTATAGATATACATGTATACATGTATTTTTAAATAAGCATAATATATATATATATATATATATATATATATATATATATATATATATATATATATATATATATATATATATATATATATATATATATATATATATATATATCAGTGTGTGTGTGTAAGTGCAAGTAATATCACGACCAGCTAAGCCGATGGAGACAGGAAACACATTAGAAGTCGGCCGGCCGTGATACTACAGCTTTGGTTATTTCTGCAGATACTTGGTAGACACAATTCCCGCATTATACTTCTTGGCACACAGCATCCCGGAGATATTCTCTCCAAACTGACCTTTCAGGCCCCAATCTCACAGGAACAAGCCATAACATACAGCAAACTTCTTTATTTCGTTCTAAGGACTACATGTTGATTAGACAATGACAATCCTAGAAGTGCGTACTTCTACATGACCCAGGGTCTTTTATAGACTGCTTGAGGTCACTCGTCATGTGATCTTGAATAGGAATAATAATTGGCTAGCTCTGACTCTGGTGTCAGAGGTGACGTGATATATGCGAGATTATTTGTGATTTTGGAGGTGACGCTACGCAGATTCATTGTCTTTAAAATCGGAAACGAAATTAACTCAAACGCCCATGGAAATTTAGAAGAAACTAGAATTTGAAAAGGATATAGGGTTTTATATATATATATATATATATATATATATATATATATAACATAAACTAAGACCAACATAAAACTACATTCAGGAGTTATAGCGAGGTTTTCGGAAAAATTTTGCTTAAACTTTGTCAGTATCTGCTTCGGCCGACACATTGCAGCATTGAAATTTTAGAAAAAAAAAATCAGTCTAAATTTGAAGATGAATATGCTATGAAACATAGTTAAAAAACCTCTACTTCGGTTACCAGCGTCTGGATTTTGAAGAACATTTTAATCCAGTATTTCTACTCCAATCAAAGGTATAGCATTCTTACAAATATGGCACTACTAGACACATTTTTGAGCTTTCGATTCCAGGCAAACTGATACAAAGTTTTTTTTTACATTGCTAATGTACTGTTAAGACTGCTTCAAGATTAAATTAAATTAAAGCAAATTAAAGAAAACCACTTACCGTCAAAGGAGACGACCTAAAATTGACCCCAAAAACAACCTCTCCAATCAGAAATAAAACTTGCTGCCATAGAATTAAAATGAGGCAAATGAAAAATAACACTTAAATTCAAATGACCAAAAGAAAAGGCTTGACAATTATATTTTTAAACTTAACAACAATTTATTCAGACATTACATGATTTAACGTTACAATAATTATTACCCTTAAGACTATCCTCATCATAAATAAAATCTACACTGATCCATTTCCTTATTTATATATATATATATATATATATATATATATATATATATATATATATATATATATATATATATATATACCTATAAATACATTAATCACAATTGTTACATGAACATATTATATGAGAACGGGTGGCTGGCGACCAGTAGGTACGTAACACTTTATATGAGCTCATAATAAATATAAAAAAAATGCATATTACCTAAGCCGATTTTAAGCTATATAAAAAAAAGGAAGAAGGAAGGAAAGGCACATAGGAGAGATCAAAGAAGGAAGGCAATGCCACGTAGACTAAGGCCTCTCAGGATCTTTCGTAGAAAGCATTTTTCATGGATTCCAATCGGTGAAAAACCGTTTCTAAGACGCAAAAAGGGTGACGATCGTTCCATGGAGCTCCCGGCGAAGAGAAAAACGACCAATGCTCTCAGTCCGCCTACCCCTCAGGATCCCCGCTTCGCCTGCGCCGTAACAAGGGATAAACTTAAAATAATCCCACCTCGCGCCGAGCACTGAGGCCAGATGATTACTTCGAACGCCTATATTCTTTCATATTTGTGGAAGATAAATGCCCAATTATTTTTTTCTTCAATTATTTCTTGGTCTCGGGTTAGATTTTCTTCAATGATTTATTTGTTTTCTTGCACGGCGGACCCCGCCGTTCACAGCACTGTATTCTTCCGCGGGCGGGACGGACGGATAAACGAGTGATGGGCAAATCATCAACATTCCAATGATCTGTTACAAAGTTCTCTGCTTCACCCCTATATCGAGGGCCCTGGGAAAGTGAGAGCCGAGAAACGGCGCACAAGAAAGTATTGAATAACTGCTTAGCAACACAGAGAAAGAAGTGTACCAAGGAAATGAACCGTAACAGTACAGTTAGATTGAAGGAATATTTTTAATATCATATTGTTGGTAACAAATTTATGCTACATTATCATTGATGTTTTAATGCACTTTGTAATAATGGTCATGTATTGTAAGATATATATTGTGAGATTTTGACTCGTTGAGTTTATTCGTATTAATTTGTAATCGATGAACAAAGGGTCATTATTCATCTTTATTTGTTTGTTCTCAGCAAGGAATATAATATTATATCTGCTTCAGCCGACAAACAGCTACATCGAATTAAAAAAAAAGAAAGGAGCAGCAACAAAGCAAAAATTAAAAATATCACTTTTCAGTCTAAATTTAACAGTGAATAAACTATGAAACAGAGTGAGAAACCTCAACCTCTGTTACCAGCTTCTCGAATTTGAAGAAAATTTCAATACTCGCATCAAGGGCACTATATTCTTACAAACATGCTCCTGATGCGCACCTTTCAAGCTTTAAATTCCAAAGAAACGTATTCAAAGTTTTTGTTTCCTATAGACAAACTCAATTTTTGGCTTAGATAATCTTATTTTACCATTAACGTCTCAACTTTTTTTTTACTGTCGTTAGTATCTATTGTGAAAAAGCCGCCTCTTTTAATCCTAAGTCTTTCGTATATTACTTTTAGTGTTGAAAGAAGAAATACTAGTAAATGCAAAGTTAAAATACGTTCTTATCTGTGGTTAATGCTTGGGATGTATTTCTTTAGTGAAAGGGACTTTTTCTAACCATGAATTTTATTCAATCGTAAAGATGCGACAGGCTGATTGTCGTCGGCAGTCGGTCATTTTCTTTGTGACATTCTGTGGATGGCTAAATTTCCATTTTCATACACGTCTCTGAAGGATGTTTTGGAATGCAACCTCTTTAATGGGGTAAATTATTTTCTTATTTAACAATAGACAATTTTTTTTCAATACTAAAGCAAATAACGAACCATTATTTTTGTAAATACTAATTACACACAAAACTTATTCCAAGGGATGTATGTATATATAAAATACGTGTAATATGTATGTTTATGCATGTATGTGAATATTAGTGTATAGATATATACATATGTATGCATATATATACAGAGGCTGTTCGCATATTTTTTAGACGATTTTGGTAAGCGGTAATAAAAAATCGTTTGCTGCAAAAGAAATAATTGCAATTGTACTATGTTTTTAAAAGTCAAAATTATAATCTGCGGCTTGAAAGTTTTGTTTTTATTCAAAATGGCGTTTTTAACAAAAAAGTGGTTCGAAGGTTACATTTATGCTCTTTCCGAAGAGAAATATGCATACTACGTCATCCAAAAATGATGTGAGAGTCATGGTTTTGTGATGTCTAAAGCTTCGATAGGTAATATCGTCAACAAGAAAGGAAAAAAACGATAAATTGGAGCCTCAAGTGGGACAAAAATTCCAAACAAGTATCCAAGGAAAAAACGGACATCTTCGACTATTGCAAAGGTACGCTGTTTAATGTTAAAAGAAAATCCCCCTAGTCAAAGGACAGTTGCAAAATCATTAAAATGCTCGGTGTCCACTGTAAACAAAATGATAAACGTTGATTTAAATCTTAAGAAAGCGAAAAAACGCAATGTGCATCGTCTTCTTCCAAATCATATCGCTTTACGCAGGACACGCTGCAGAATTTTATATGAGAAACACTTATCCAAAGAAAAATGGAAAACAATTGTCACAATAAATGAATCATGGGTGTATTTAAATGATTGCAACAAAAAAAGAGCCATTTATTATCATAAAAGGGGAGAAAAAAATTTAAGTACATGGTTCAAAGAATCGAAAGAAAGTTTTTCTAAGGGATTAATGATTGTTTCTTGTTTTTCTTATAATGGCAAGTTAAAAATAAAGAGAGTGGAAAAAATGTCAAGATTAACTCCAAATACTATCAGGAACATATTTTATCGCCAATTTTTCTGAATGAAATACCATCGCTTTACCCACAGTGCTATCAATCTGTGAAACTCCATCAGGACAAAGCTAGCAGTCACACATCAAAATCCACTGTAAATTTCCTAAAAGAAATGGAACAAAAAACTGGTATCAAGGCCATACCCTTTACTGATATCCCTACTAAATCTCCCGATGATTCACCTATGGATTATTGCACTTTCGGACTTTTAAAATCTGCATTATCCAAACGTCGTCCCAAAACCCTTACAGGACTCTGGTAAGCTGTTCAGGAGGAATGGGATAGAATACCTATTCTGACACTTCAAAAGGCATTATTATCCTGGAAATTCCGGTGTCGAAAGATAGTTCAGAATAAGGAATGTCAAATAGAACATTTAAAACACAAGAATTTTATGCAATTTAGTTTTGTGAATACAATATACATCGTTTAAAAAATGTGTGAACAGCCTCTGTACATGCGTATATGTATTTTTCAATTAGTAATATACACACACACACATACATACAGTGAATCTTTTCTAGCCGGGCACCTCTCTAAATGGTCATAATTTTTTCAGAACAGATTAAATAATTCATATATATATATATATATATATATATATATATATATATATATATATATATATATATATGAAATGTAACAAGAAAACGCGTCTTCCTAAATTACTTTACTTTAAAGCATATTCTCTTGTTAATAAAGTACGACCCCTTGTCCAAAATTGCGACCTAAAAGTGAAATAAGATAATTTGTCGTAGCCCTGCAGATCATTAAGCAGGCATGTGAAGTATCGGAACTCAATAACATCCCCAGATATGAGTGTTAGAAGTTATGAGATTCCGAATGTCAGTATAGTGTCAAAATTCCTGAAGAGCCCTCGAACCACTCTGGATTTATGTCTTTTTTAACGTCAAAACCCCACTTTGCAAGAACTTTATGGCCACTTATCCTACGCCCAGGTCAACAGTTCGCAGCTCTAAAAAGCGCGGGATCTATCAGTCCCCGGGAAACTGAAGTGGACACGTGAACTCCACGAATCTAAAGTCGCCCAATTAAAATATTAAGTAGTTTAGGCCCTCTGGCGACAATATCGCAAAACACCCATTTAATATTGCATGAACTGAAGACTTTTCTCTCTTCGTTTCTAACTCTTGTTGCTGTCGGACCTACTGTCCACAGTCCGGTGGTTACAACGCTTTTCTCTTAACTCTCCAATGTAAGCACTGCTGTTTTTGCTGCTGTACTGCTGTCCTGGCATGGACGCCGGACAAGTCATGTGGCCACTGCAGCTAATACCTTCGCGATGCTTCATAATTGAATAAAAGTGATTTCCTGGATATTGTCGGAAATGTGTGTTCCTCTTCTATGGCTCAGCGTGTGTTACTCTCCTAAATTTCGTAAGTGTTTTCCTGGATGAACACTTCGCCCGACTGCATCAATCCTCGTACCCTTGTGCTAAATTCTCCAAATGTGATTATTATCACACACACACACATATATATATATATATATATATATATATATATATATATATATATATAATTCATGTGGTATAAATAAAAACATTTTTCATATTCTTTAACAATAAAGAAATATATATTTATAACTATATCTTCTTTAAGATATCCTTATTTTCCTTAAAACTCTAGACTTTTCCATGGCAATAATTCTTACATAGAAAAATTCCATTTTTCATAGTTTTTTTTTCAAATATTTTTTCTCAGTTCTTTGATATTTCAGTTCCTTCCAACAACTCTCGGCTGAAAATGAAAT
Source organism: Dolomedes plantarius (assembly GCA_907164885.2). NCBI lineage: Eukaryota > Metazoa > Arthropoda > Arachnida > Araneae > Dolomedidae > Dolomedes > Dolomedes plantarius. The sequence continues at coordinate 88,097,321 of OU015493.1, read as the reverse complement.
ATTTGACGCGAAGCCGTGTTCTGAGCTCTTATGTAATCTCGCAAGAACATTTCGAATCACTCATGTTATCCTAACTTATTCCGTTGAAAGAAGTTTCTGAAAAATGTTATACCTGTTAGTCTTTGAAGGAACATACCAGAGCACTATCAAGTGAATATAAACATTTTAATTACTTATTTACTTACTTACACACACACATATGTGTGTGCGCGTATGAATATGTGTATATGTATGTATGTACGTGTGTATATATATATATATATATATATATATATATATATATATACAGCGGCTGTTCACACATTTTTTAGACGATGTATATTGTATTCACAAAACTAAATTGCATAAAATTCTTGTGTTTTAAATGTTCTATTTGACATCATTTATTCTGAACTATCTTTCGACACCGCAATTTCCAGGATAATAATGCCTTTTGAAGTGTCAGAAGAGGTATTCTATCCCATTCCTCCTGAACAGCTTTCCAGAGTCCTGTAAGGGTTTTGGGGCGACGTTTGGATAATGCAGATTTTAAAAGTCCGAAAGCACAAAAATCCATAGGTGATACATCGGGAGATTTAGTAGGGATATCAATGAAGGGTATGGCCTTGATACCAGTTTTTTGTTCCATTTCTTTTAGGAAATTTACAGTGGATTTTGATGTGTGACTACTAGCTTTGTCCTGATGGAGTCTCACAGATTGATGGCACTGTGGGTAAAGCGATGGTATTTCATTCAGAAAAATTGGCGATAAAATATGTTCCTGATAGTATTTGGAGTTAATCTTGACATTTTTTCCACTCTCTTTATTTTTAACTTGTAATTATAAGAAAAACCAGCAACAATCATGAATCCCTTAGAAAAACTTTCTTTCGATTCTTCGAACCATGTACTTAAATTTTTTTCTCCCCTTTTATGATAATAAATGGCTCTTTTTTTGTTGCAATCATTTAAATACACCCATGATTCATCTATTGTGACAATTGTTTTCCAGTTTTCTTTGTATAAGTGTTTCTCATATAGAATTCTGCAGCGTGTCCTGCGTTCAGCGATATGATTTGGAAGAAGACGATGCACATTGCGTTTTTTCGCTTTCTTAAGATTTAAATCAACGTTTATCATTTTGTTTACAGTGGACACCGAGCATTTTAAAGATTTTGCAACTGTCCTTTGACTAGGGGGATTTTCTTTTAACATTAAACAACGTACCTTTTCAATAGTCGAAGATGTCCGTTTTTTCCTTGGATACTTGTTTGGAATTTTTGTTCCATTTGAGGCTCCAACTTGAGGTTTTTTTCCTTTCTCGTTGACGATATTACCTATCGACGCTTTAGATATCACAAAACTGTGACTCTCACATCGTTTTTGGATAACGGAGTATGCATATTTCTCTTCGGAAAGAGCATAAATGTAGCCTTCGAACCACTGCTTTCTTAAAAACGCCATTTTGAATAAAAACAAAACTTTCAAGCCGCATATTATAATTTTGACTTTTAAAAACATAGTACAATTGCAATTATTTCTTTGCAGCAAACGATTTTTTATTACCGCTTACCAAAATCGTCTAAAAATGTGCGAACATACCTCTGTGTGTGTATATATATATATATATATATATATATAGATAGATAGATAGATACATAGAGATATATGTATATATATATATATATATATATATATATATAGAGAGAGAGAGAGAGAGAGAGATATAGCGTCTGTGTGTGTACACTGAAGAAAACAAAAAAAAACTGGTACAGGTGTGTGTTTGCAAATAACGGAGCTATGCAACCAATCAGAGTAAAATGATGCGGTCGGCAGCGACTGTATAAGACATGTGTCTGGTGAAGTTGTTAGATCGGCTCCTGCTGCTACAGTAGTTGGCTATCACGATTTAAGTGACTTTGAACGTGGTGTTATAGTCTGCGCCCGAGAGATGGGACATAGCATCTCCGAGGTAGCGATGCAATTTTGATTTTCGAGCTCGACCTTTTCAAGAGTGTACCGTGAATATCCGGTAAAACATCAATTCTCCGACAGCAGTGCGGCCAGAAAAAGACCTTGAAAGAACTGGACCGTTGACCCTACATGATATTAGGCAGATGTACCAGTTGTTTTTTTTTTTTTTTTTTGGGGGGGGGGGGCTCTTTAGTGTGCGTGTGTGTGACATATATATATATATATGAAATAGTTCCGTAACTGACTGACTGACATACAACGCACAGACCAAACCGCTGGGTCTAAAGGGATGCAATTGTGCATGGCTATTCTTCTTTTAGTGTAGGGGTGCACTAAGAAAGATATTTGAAAAATTCTTCTTAGATTTTTCAGAATTAAAATTTTAAGCTGTTTTAGTAACTTTTTTTAAGTTTACATTTAAAATAATAATTTGAAGTTTAAAATTTATATCACGAGAAAGATCATAAAAATTCCTTTAAAATGAGATCTTTTTCGAATCTTTACCTCCATTTTCTGGATTTTTTGTGAATTTTTAAAGATTAATTTTTAGAATTTAATTTATTAAATGCTGATCACGTGATTTCTTTTTCTGGTACTTTAAATAAATTTATCGTCACGTGCAATAACGAAATAGACAAAAAAAATATTTTTTCTTCTATATAAGGCTGTAGACGATTGAACATTATCCAAAAAAATATGAAAATACAGTAAAAGATATGTTCTTCAAACTGTACTATATTAACTGTACTATATTCTTTAGTATGTCGTATTAGATTTAATTTCAATATTTTCTTCTACATTATTTTGTCTATAAAAATATCCCTTTCGATTTTTTATATATATTTTTGTTTTTTTTACATCAATTATATACATTGATCATCGTATTTATTATATATATATAGATAGATAGGCATTTATTTATTTATTTTTCATTAATTGCATACATTGACGGTTATATTTAATTTGAATGTACTCCGTAGTGAAGTGCGTGTTTTCAGCTAGTATAAACATATACATACACTATATAGTGACCACTCGTTATAACGATTTTTTTTCTATGGGACGCGGGGGTCGTTATATGGAGCGCTGACTGTGCGTATGTATATATATATATATATATATATATATATATATATATATATATATATATATATATAATATGAGAAAGAGAGAGAGAGAGAGACGTGGTTTTTCCGACATAAGCTACGTATGTTTTCTTAATGATATTAAGGAGAAAATATTTTACGAAGAGCACCGATGTATTCCTCACAAACTAATTTGCTTTAGAGACTTTGGAAAAAAAATCCCGAATGATTCATTTCATTCCTTTAAATTATGTTGAACTCCCGATTATCTAAGGCAGTGAACTGATTATCCGTGCATCACTAATGAAAGATACCCGAAATGAAACACAAATCGTGCTAATGAATCTCAGAATTTGTGACCGTCACACTCAACACATGACTAAACCAATGAATAAAACACTCTTTCCAAAAGAAATACTGAAAATCGATGAGATTTTTTTACTGTTTTGATTCAACTGTACTTTAATCGCTATGAGTAGTGTATTTCAAACCTTGTTAGTAGTATATATTTTACAAAATACTGGTTCATTTTTGAATTGGCCGTTTTTCCAGTTTTCTCGGCATGCTCGTGCGTTGATGAGCTTGATATATCGGGTTGTTAGTGCTAATTTGAGCTTCTAATTCCTTTTGTAGTTTGTTCCGTAAAAAGCATTTAATTTTACTAATTTAAGCTTGTACTCCTGACTTTTGTAACAAAATATTATACAGACTCTAACTCAACTAAACAAACTCTAACTGAAAATATTGTGCAATAATTAAAATTATAATTTTGACAATACTTGGAGTTTGAGCTATTAAGAAAATTATTTGAAAAAAAAAATCATTTCTGGTACCAATACTCAACAAAATCTAAAATAATCCCCTTTTAGATTTTTACTGTGAATAGAGCAAAATTCCCATACAAATAAATCAGACTCCAGAATGAGATCTTAAAAAGGTTTGAGTTTACTTTTTCCTGTCTAGGTTTCTGATTTTAAGTATTTCCTGAATGCTGTTTACACTATTCGCCTTGTGAAACAATCTTCTTAAATTATCAATTCCGGAGAGAATGTGTTTGCATAGTTTCCTCAGTTCAATTTTAGTCGTGTAGAGTAAATCAGAAGCTAGCATTTCTTTGCAGTTTCGGCTATGTTATTTTACACACGTAGGAATTTTATCATACTAAATTCGTAGTATTACATATATCTTCAAAGGTATTTTTTTCCTGTTAATATACAGAGAGAAATTTTTCAGACGCACAAAATAGTCAGTAGATATTTTTTCTATGAAAAATGTGAAATATTTCTGAATGTCTAAAACAGTTTTTTTTCCCAGTTGGCCTTCTACAGATAGTATCGAAACGCATTTGATTGTCTTGTATGGGATAGTTTATGTAGCATTTTCATCGTAAAATATGATAAAAATTGAAAGTTCAACATATACTGAAAATTTTAGGTGTTTTTCTTTCAACTTTCTCAGTTTTTCATGCATTCATGCAAGGAGAACCAGTCAAATCAAACATAATCCGTGAGGATTTGCAGAGATATTGCTTTCTAATAACATTTTGGCTTTTTTAAAGATACTTGGAATGCTTTAGGATACATTTAAGTTTATACACAAAAGGAATTTCATGGAAAAAGATTTACTTGGAAATACACATTTTTTTAAAGTGATATTATAAATGTTTCTTGTGGAAACTTTTGGAATGCGCAAAATAGGATCACAGATTCTTAAAATTTCCATCAAAATTATTTATTAAAATAACTTAATTTTTATTGTAAAGCGTAAGAAGGTGCGTGTTATTTTTATTTATTTTTGCTCATTATATGGCGACGAAAAATTATTTTAATGTGTTTACTTAGAAAATTATGTTAAAAATGTATTCGCTCAAGAGGCAGTTGAAATGTTACTCTTAATTTGTGTTAAATGAACTGTAATTTTTTAAAAATTTTAAGCATGAATTTTTCATTAATTTTTTTTCAGTTTAAGTGAAGGTATATTTTTGAATACAGTTGTCTCAAACCTTCAGATTTTAAGGATTATTAATTCTAGCAACTTAATTGGCCATATACTTGGTTACTAGCCCCCCCCCCCCAAGAAAAAAAATTGAAAATTCTGTCTCACTGAATGTAATCTATTAAGTTACTTGCTACGGAAAAAAAGTATTAATTTTATGTAGTAAGGAATTCTTCACTGCACGTGTCTACTAGTCGTTTCTTAATTTACACATGCAGTGATTTAGATTAGTAAAATGTATTATTTTAAATAAGACTTCTGAATTTTTCTTTCTAAATCAAATAACTTTTTAGCGTAGGATTACGTTCCTCAATAACGGTCCTTCAGGAAGAAAAAAGAATTTCAAGTAGTCTCTTCTAACGAAACTTCCGCGGGTTATTAACGTAGGATTACTTATCGTTGCTAACCTCTTTTGTATGTGCATATGTATGTATGTATGTTTTATGTATATATATATGTAGTATGTATGTATGTATGTCAAAATTTTAACGCATTTTGGTACTTTTCTGTTTAACTGTTTACTACTTGTCGAAGCGATACAGACTGGGTTTGGCCCGCTGCCAAAATTATAACTCGCGAGGAGGGATGGACGGACGGTTTTAGCGTCTGAAATTTTGCTTTCCGAAGGACCGTTATGGAGGAACGTAATCCTCCGTTAAAATTCAGAGTCTGTCGCGAGTTATAATTTTGGCAGCGCGCCAAACCCAGTAGCAGTAAACAGTTAAACAGAAAAGTACCAAAATGCATAAAAAAAGAAAAAAAAGGGTAAGCACTGATAAGCAATCCTACGATAATAACCCGCGGTAGTTTCGTTAGAAGAGAGACTACCTGAAATTTCTTTTAGTTTGACTAATCATCTTTACTAATGTGAGATTTTTATACAAAGCTCCGTTTCCTTCACCATGAAATTAATTTCCATATTATCTCAGCTTGCAGAGACTGAGAATTGGTGGCACCGCATAAAATTTACCTTGAGCCGTCCGGAGCCATGGTACACAAAGCATACCATTAAAGGATTCACATATCAGCTCTAACTTCCTTCTTCAAGAAACATCTGCAAAAGCTTTAGACATATATGTACGAGGTTCTTTAATCTGGAAGAAAACACAAAGAGATTTAACCCTCGAAAACCACCGAAGTCACCCGACTCCTCAGCTCTTCAAATGCATATTTTATGTAGGAGGTTTCTGGAAGCTTCTGTAATTTTCCCGGCATCCCGAAGAAGTAAGGGATACATTTTTAATTTCTCTCGGAGCTTTATCATTCATGTAGTACAGTACATAAATTAACGTTCAATATATAATGAGACCAGTGGTACGAAGTTCTTGGGGTCGGGAGAGACTTAAAACAAGGGAAATGAATGAATTTTTATTTACCTTACTCTATGTTCTGCACGTGGATTAAAAGAAAATCAATAAAAATATAAATTGTTGTATGACTGTTATGTAAACTTAAAATAAAGTTTGCAAAACTTAGTTATGGGGTGAATATAAAGTTCACTCCATAAGAAAAGATATTTTAAAGCATGAAATTTAATTACGGCAGTCGAGAAGTTTGTTATCCCTGACCAGCTATATAACTGTATTAGAAACTTTCGATGTTAGGCTTTAGTTCGAGGAACTTGTCAATTACATTATTTAATTTTGTTAAATTCAACATAAAATTAGAGACTTGAATAGCTGGTCAGTCAGTTGTAAGATATATTTACAAGACAGTATATACAAATATAGATGCGTATGTGTCTTTTACTTATTTATCGCATAATTAAGAAACGTAATGTTTAATTCTTTGATTTTCACAACGAATACTGGGTTTTATATTTATGTAAAAATATTTCTTTTTGGAAGAGAAAATCCGACGTTATTTCTCATTGGATACAATTTTACTAATTTTAAAGCATCATCCTTCCCTGATATAAAGAATTTATAAAACTTTATTGCCTAATCTGTTATTGACCATGCATTTTAAAAGTCGACAGAACATAGTGTTTTGCTTGCTTTAACCCAAACTTTCTTAAATCGGGAATTTTTTTAAAAAATATACGTGAAAAGTTATTCCTCGAGTAAACTTTGAAAAGCTTTTTATTAAAGACAATATGATATATTTACAAACTTTGTTGTTAAGACACATTCTTTAATTTCCTCCGTAAAAAATTTATCTGTAAATGCTTAAAATTTGAAATTATGTCAAATATATATAGATTTTTTTTCAAGCAAAAACCAAGCAAAATTTTGTTTTGGATATAATTTTACTAGTTTTGGAATAAGACCTGTTTTTGGTGTGAAAATTAATTTAAAAAAATATTAACTCATCTGTTAATAACTATGCACTGGAGAAATAAATAATATTGTTCTTATTTGCTCTAGCTTTCATTAGCCCGAAAATTTTCTTGGAAATGTACACGAAGAGTTATATTCGGTTAGCCCAGAGAAGCATGTCCCTACAGAGAATATTGCATCAATTTAGGATATATTGTGTTGCTCACGATTTTCGCACCAATAAATCACTGTCTTCAAAGATTGACAGTGATTGATGCACACCTAGGCCAGCATTTAACGTGGGTTTTGTCGACGAATAGCTCGCGATACTCGCCATCAGAAAATAACACACAGTGGAAAAGATTATCACCATTCACATCAGTTAAGGAAACTTTCTCCTAAATGTTTCACTCAGCAAAATATATAACGCAATCTTGGTGAACTTTTATGGACCATTTCCTGGGACGACATCTGTCACTCTAGAAATCTGAAAGCTGTTAGCTTCTTATTTTGTTTAGTTTTTATCCCATATTTTATCCCTAGGAGCTTTTCAAGAGACTCGGCATGTTGCAACGCTAAGCACTTTCCTCCACTTTTTTAAAAATTTATTTATTTTTTTACGGTTTTGATGTACGTAATGATTGTTTTTTAAACATTTGAATTTTTCTTTTCTGAAGTTTTTACATCCCGCAATAGTTCCTTCTTGTACATTTGTAATTCCAACACTGCATTTTAAAGATCATTAGGAAGCGAATTGAATACTTAAGATTTTATTAATATTTATAAAACTAGAGCTGGGTGATGGCCCAATAGCAAGGTCACTAGGGTCATTTGGTACCAGAGCCTATGAGTTCGAGTCCTACTATTGGCATGATTTTTGTAGCCGTTCGGAATCGGCTTTAAGCAGTAGGCCCCGGTCTAATAAACCCTCGTGTAGCAAAAAAAAATGGCCTTAGCGCTCTAAACCAACCAACCAATTATAAAACTAGGATCAAAATATAACCATAAGATGTATACCTTTTCAATAATCTGTTGCAATTATTTCCTGTCATCACTAAATATATTTACAGCTATACCTGTTCCCAACCTAAGTTAAGAATGTTATCTGACGGAACAGTATATTCATGACATCTCATATTATCATTCCATCACCCTATAAGACGAGATACTGTCTAGCTCTAACTAGACTATTTCCTTAAAGGAACCATATATTCATACCATTTGATATAAACATGGTGATACCCGATAACACGGGTATACTATCTAGATCTAACTAGATTATTTCCTAGAAGAGACAGTACGGTTTTACACTTAACAGTTCAGTGTATCATGTAATTTAGGTTCGGATTCTTCCTTCAGTGCTAAAATCACGTACAAATAAAGCTAAGATTCTTCCTTCAGTACTTTGTATCATGTAATAAGGCTTTTATTCTTCCTTCAGAGTCAAAAACAGCATTTCAAAGAAAGCTAATATTATTTCATCATGAGCCATTGTCACTTTTCAAGACACCAAAATATAAATAAATTAAATTTTCTTATAAAACTAGACTATTTTCTAAAAGGAACCATATATTCATGTCATTTGATATAAACATGACAATATCCGATAAAACGGGATACTATCTAGATCTGACTAGATCATTCCCTAGAAGGGACAGTACGGTTTTACTCTATCAGTTAAGTGTATCATATAATTAAGGTTCGGATTCTTCCTTCAGTGCTTAGTCCCGTATAAATTAAGCTAAGATTCTTCCTTCAGCACTTTGCATCATGTATAAATAAGCTCTTATTCTTCCTTTAGAGTCCAGAACAGCATTTTAAAGAAAGCTTATATCATCCCATCACGAACCAGTGTCACCTTTCATGACACCGAAATATAAATAAATTTTCTTATACTGGAGAGCACTGTTGAAACCGCTAGAAATTTATAACCACCGGAGTCGAGAGATTTCAGCAGCTAAACCATTGGGACTGCTTGGATGCGGCTATGGATGAGCTCGAGATTGTCATACCTTGTTTTTCGGTTGTTTAAGTATACACATAAACCTTTTGCCATTCATAAAACTATGTAAAAAATTGTGCAAATTACCGTCTTGTAAAGGAGTAAGTGAAACAAAATTGGATTTCGTGTATTAAACTTGTTCTGTCCTCTAATACATTTATAGTTATATGCAAATACTAGCTGAACACCCGTGCTTCACTACGGAGTACATTTTAGGATAATTACAATGAAAAAATAAAGAAATTGCTTTTTAGAGGATTTCCTTATAAACAATATCTTTTGTTTCTTCATTGGATGGAACTAATATTACCAAGCTCATCTGCGAACTTACGCGTGAGCAAGCTACGTATAACTGACCATGGGAGAAACAATTTTCTCTTAAATCTACGCCAGCGTATTTTAAAGTTTGGCCTTGAGACTTATTCATCGTCATGGCGAAGCATACTTTGAGAGGAAATTGCACGGAACTGTTTTATATATAGGTTTAATTTAATATCCATAAAACATACTAATTTGAATTAAATTCTTAAAAAACTTCCATCTCAATTAGTCCAGTGGTTAAATTTTATCTTTTACTGTATTTTAATATTTTTGTCAATTTATTTCGTTGTTATTCATGTGAAGCAAAATTAAAGTACCACAAAAAGAAAAGAGATCTCGTGATCAGCATTTAATAAATTAAATTCTAAAAATTAATGTTTAAAAATTCACCAAAAATCAGAAAATGGATGTAAAGATTCAAAAAAGATTTCCTTTTAAAGAAATTTTTATATTTCTCGTGATATAAATTTTATAAACCTCAGATTATTATTTTAAATGCAAACTTAAAAAAAGGTACAAAAACAGCTTAAAAATTTAATTAAAAAAATATTAGAAGAATTTTTCAAAAATGTCTTAGTGCACCCCTACACTATAAGAAGAATCGCCATGCAAAATTTCAGCCCTTTTGGTCCAGCGGTTTGGTCAGCCAGTCAGTCACGGAACTGTTATCTATATATATATATATATATAAAACAGTTCCGTAACTGACTTACTGACTGACTGACTGACATACAATGCACAGACCAAACCGCTGGACCTAAAGGGCTGAAATTTTGCATGGCGATTCTTCTTATAGTGTAGGGGTGCACTAGAGAGATTTTTGAAAAATTCATCTTAGATTTTTTAAAATTAAATTTTTAAGCTGTTTTTGTAACTTTTTTTAAGTTTGCATTTAAAATAATAATTTGAGGGTTATAAAATTTATATCACGAGAAAGATCATAAAAATTCCTTTAAAATGTTTTTCGAATCTTTACCTCTATTTTCTGATTTTTGGTGAATTTTTAAAGATTAATTTTTGGAATTTAATTTATTAAATGCTGATCACGTGATTTCTTTTCTGGTACTTTAAATAAATTTATCGTCACGTTCATAACAACTAAATAGACAGAAAAATATTTTTTTCTTGCTAATGAGGCAGACGATTGGACATTATTTTGTCTATAAAAATATCCCCTACGATTTTTTTATATATTTTTTTCTACATCAATTGTATATATTGATCGTCGTATTTATTTAAATATATATATTTATTATTTTTTTTTTTTTTTTGCATTAATTGCATACTCTGACCTTTGTATTTTATTTGAATGTACTCCGTAGCGAAATGCGGGTTTTCAGCTAGAATATATATATATATATATATATATATATATATATATATAGATTACAAAACCTTGTCATAGGCATTTCGAATTACGGATACTTAATCTATACTGTCAAATTTCCACAATATTTGAGGTACAACATGAATAATGCTAAACTATGAATTGATATTTAAATCACCATCATTTATCAAAGTGTAGATAAATTAATTGCAGTGAAAAATTTACTAGATATTTTCTTGCATTATTTATTTCCACTGAAGCAATGTTATGCGAAGAAAATTGAAGGTTTTTTTTAAGATGTAAATTTTCAAATGTGTGTTTCGTTCAAATGCGTTTTATTCCTGCCGTTTCTACCCGAAAGTTACATTTTAGTCTTGTCATTACTTACAAGAAAGTTGCAGAGTTTACTGGCGTTTTCCAAATCCTCTGCTGACGCTAACGAAAACATGTAGCTCATCAACCCCGTGGGGAAATCAGAACCCTGTTCTTTGCTCCGACCCTGCTAAAATATGGGGTTCTGTTTCCCCATATTTCAACACCGCTCACCCCCTTTTGTATAAGCATATATTTCCCATTGAGAAACGATCTCACTGACTCATGCGTGAGAGAACTTCAAGGATATAAACACGTGTATACTGCCAAGAAAAAGAGGAACGAATAAAAAAAATGAAGTATGCGACTAATACATCACTAACTTTCGTAAGACCTTTTTCTCTCGGCTTTCTCGTGTATGTTTTGAAATGATAAAAAATGGTTACATCAAATAACACTCAATTTTTTTTCATTGTAATTTCTATTCATTTTATCAAACACTTCTACTACGCTATCAAAGGTGTTGTTCTATATGTCCTTTTGTAATATATACAGAATAAACTTGGTTTTTGTTTCTTTTACAAAACAATGTTTTTGATATAAAGGATGTAAGGCTAAATAAAACAAAGCATTTCTACATTCATTTATTCACGAAAATGTTACCCAAGACATTCTTCTCGCCATAACAACAACAAAAATTGTCACTGATTTTTAAAGAAAAGATTTCCTGACTACGATTTCTTTAAATTTATCTCACAGGTACTACTTGAACTTTATCGTTTAACATACAGTTCTTTTGCGTGAAAGAGTAATAGGATCTCCCTGTATAAATTTACGAAATGTTTGTGTACATTAGAAAAGCCAATTCTGTATTTTGATATTCTTGTTTATAGCGGTAGAATATAAAACAAATACATTATCCACAACTATTTTTCTACTTCAATTCTTGTTCAGAATGCTTCCAATTTCCAGATTTCTTTTTTTTTTTTTTTTTTTTTTGGTACTCATGAGATATAGTTTATAAAACTTACTTAAAATGTAATTAAAAAGCTAATCAAATGTTTTAAAGCACTGTATTTATTAATATCTATGGCGTAAATAATGTTTGGTTACTTCCAACGGTTCTAGTAGTATGGCTGATAGATTTGAGTAAACGAAGTGGGCTTACATGCAACTTGAGAGAGCAGCTGAAGAATTTTATACAAATAATAGCTCAGCATTCTACTCACACGTCGCATCAATTAAAACCTTGATCTCGCCCTTAGATAGTGCATCAGTTAAAAATTTTACAAATCCTTCTTATACCTAACTTCTCTTAACATTTGGTATCGGAAATTTGGCTTCAGTGTAGTCTCTGCAACGTAGAACGACTTTAGTGCTTCTGCATGAGGAGTTTGGTGTCTTGCTGCAATTTACTTTGTCTTCCATTACCTCATACTTGCCGTAACATTTCGTTGTTTACCATAACTTGGTTTCTTTTTCTGTCACCGCACCTTGGTAAAGATTATTATTGGAACTGCTGTATCATTCATCTACAAAGAAGGAAAAAAAGTACTTAATAATCGCATTTTAATTTAAGATTTTATTTTAAGGGTATTTTAAATGCAAAACGTAAATTTCTCTTTCACAAATAGCAACTGTGTATGTATATTTCTTTTGGAAATATAGAACTTCCATACATGCAATGTTGTTAATAAAACGATCATTTTATCATCAAGAAATACATTAACGAAAAAAATTGAACAATTTGTTTCAAAGAAGAGAGTCTTATCTATATATGTAAAACAGTTCCGTGACTGACTGACTGACAGATAACGCACAGACCAAACCGCTGGACCTATAAAGGGCTGAAATTTTGTATGGCGATTCTTCTTATAGTGTAGGGGTGCTCTAAGAAAGATTTTGTAAAATTAAATTTTTTAGCTGGTTTTTTAACTTTTTTTAAGTTTACATTTAAAATAATAATCTGAGGGTTATAAAATTTATATCACGAGAAAAGATCATGAAAATTTCTTTAAAATGAAATCTTTTTCGAATCTTTACCTCAATTTTCTGATTTTTGGTGAATTTTTAAAGGTTAATTTTTAGAATTTAATTTATTAAATGCTGATCACGTGGTTTCTTTTTCTTTTTGTGATTCTTTAAACCAATTTTGCGTCACGTGCATAACAATTTAATAAATTGACAAAAAAAATCTTTTACCGTATTTCAATATAAAATTTAACCACTAGACTAATTGAGATGGAAGTTTAAGATTTTAATTCAAATTAGTATGTTTTATGGATATTAAACATGCAAATTAATTGCATACATTGACCGCTGTATTTAAATTGAATATTTTATTCTACATTATTTTGTCTATAAAAATATCTGTTACAATTTTTTTATAAATATATTTTTTTGGCATTAATTGCGTACATTGACAGTTGCATTTAATTTGAATGCACTCCGTACGAGTGTTCAGCTAGTTTTTGCATAAAATTCATTCCCTTCTAAAAAATTCTATGAAGCGTTTCTAATTTTTGACAGAGTCAGGGTATCTACTATTACACGACTTTGAACTAAACGCAATATGTAAAGTAACATTTTATCCCTTTTACACATGTTTTACTTCAAAGATTGGTTTTTTCCTAGAGGGGGACAACTTATTAAAAAAAAAAAAAAAAAAATCTGCCTAAAAAAATTAAAATTAGAAATGCTTTCTAGCATAAGATGGTAAATATTTAATTTAACGCAATTCTTCATCCATACCTCTTTAATAGGAATGGAAGTCAGAAGTGCCTTCTCTCTCTAATTTCGCGTTAACTTTAAAAACCATGAAACTTTATTGATTTTTGCCATTAGATTTTTTCTTACCCATTCAATATGAGCCTGGCACTTTGGCGTGTATCAGAGGGGGAAAAAAAGTCGGCAACAATATAACTAAATAAGCAAGGAGGGAGCCCTTTTCATGCAGCTGAACATCTGGTGATCCAGCGGGAGTTCCAATCTCCACAATAGGCAGGATGTTTGAAAAGGCTTTCGGGAGGCACTTTATACTCGAGTGTTAGCTCAACATGCGCAGACCTAATTTTTTCTGGACAATTTCTGTGTTGTTTTTTTATGGGATGTGCATACGTTCTGATGAACATAAAATTAATAGGCTAATTGCTTTTTTACCTCGTTTTAATCAGGGGCGGCTCCAGAGTTTTTTTTTTTTTTTTTTTTTTTTTGGGAGGGGGGGGTGAGGGGCAACGTCGGCTCTCAGGGATATATATATATATACACACACATAAGAAATAATCGTCTCATTTTCAATTTAAAATCATTTAGTATTAGGTCTACGATTATATAACTTTAGGCTATGAAAAAAATATGTATGCCATTTTTTTTGCCCCCCCCCCCTCGACTGGAGCCGCCATTGGTTTGAATTAAAGTTATAAAATTGGGAAGGAATAAACTTCAAGGACTAGGGAATATTCCATTTGTACTGCCCAATTAGGTACAAATTATTTGCCCAGCAAGTGTTTTTATTATTTTTTTTATCACCCTGTCCAACTCCCATAGTAATCTGTTTGTCTCTTTAGTTTAAATATTGTAGACTGGCTATCAAGTTCATGATTCCCTAATTTTCTTTGAGTTCCTACTCGGATTTACTTATGAAATAATTTTTCAAAAATTAACTGTCATAAATTTGCATATATTTAATAGTTTATTAAGAGAGCTGGTTATCGAAAGGTTGCGCCTACCAGCTGGAGAAACAAACAAACTAAGCTAAACAAATGGCACCTTGAATGTCACAACCAGATATTGGAATAGTATATATAGGGTTACGTAAATTTCGAATAAAAAATATCGAAATTTCGCAACAAAAAAAAGTGAAATTTTGCATTTATTCGATATATATATATATATATATATATTCAAAAATTGTGTTTATGAAAAAAATTACAATTTTACTTACTTTGATAGGTAAGTATCAAAATTCTTACTTAAAAGCTAACATTATATTAGTCTCCACATTGTTACTTACGTCTTTGCCTTCTGTCATTAACTACTATGTTGTACATACTAAAATATCTCAGCATCTACTCGGTTAATCGGACAATAGAAGTCTTGTATAGCTGCCTTTGTAAAGTTTAGATAGCAGTATTTCGTTGCAATTTAAATCAATATAACATCAACAGAAGTCTCTTGGTTGACTACTTAAGTAGCTGAAATACCCTTGACTTTGACGCTCAAGAGACGCTCTTAAGTCTACTAAATTGCTCCACGAAACTTGATGGTTGATTTTTACAGTTAGATTTTTAGGTTCGACTCCGGTACGGACAAACTGTCCTGGTGAAATTCGGAGCAAATCCGAAGGAGAGTGAGATTTCTCAGTTATAGACCTCGGGTGGTCTTAGTTAAGCTATTTTTTATGTAAATAAATTATTACTATTATTATCTAATTTCGTTTAAAAATCCGTTTATCACCGAGTTTTCGCCGAAAAGTAGTAAAGAAATAATTTTCGCATTTATCCGCTCATATCGGCAAATTTCTCATTTATTCGCATGTATTTGTTAATTAATAAAATTACGAATCCCTAAGTATATAGTACCTCAATTTTCATGAAAATGAGACAGACATCCATTCTCTGAGATGCAACAGGATATTTTTCCAACAATCATTTTTTTTTTCTTTTGAGTTGATAAGCTTTGCTATCAGTATTATTCTGGACTTGATATGGTCCAATAAATTTCGAGATACAGAAGTGCTAAATAGAACGAAGATTGCTTATAGGTAGGGAACACTTTCTAGTTTAAGAAATAAGAACAGCAATAACAGACAAAATTGAAAGGAAATACAAATCTACAAAAATTCACTCTTCGAAAAAGAAAGCTGGTCACGAGGCTGATATAGAGGAATGTTACGAATAATAAATTATGTGTCAAAGTGAAACTACACCTGTGAAGTTACTAATATACCATGACCCACTTAATTGTGAAAAATCTGGTTAATCCATGCTTAAACACCTGCAACATGCCATCATCAATAAAAATTATGCCTTTTAATCATTAAAAATGAATTACATTTATTTTAATTGAAAATCTTTCTCGTGAAGTTGTGCGAATTTCAATATTGAAATTTAGTTTGAACTACAATTTTGTTTTAAAATGGATTTAAGTTTGATTTTGTTTTTGTTTGCTATGTAATTAAATGCTATTTCCGGTAGCTAAAAAATACCTAATTAAACATTTTCAAAAATCATAAGTAGCCTTTTTTTCTGAGACTAACATGACATTGACGCTTGTGTTTATGCGAGTTAATTTGACAAACTGCATTATATATGGCAGAATCGGTTTAAATAATCATGGTTATGACACCCCCTGTCTCTGTTTCTTTATACTTTGTAGTTGAGTAGAAATACTACTCTGGTTTTTAATTTTTTTTTTTACTGATTCCCTTTAAAAATGAATTTTTTATTACACGAATATTTGTATATGAATGTGTGAATAAGGTACAGTGAAACTTCTCTAGCCGGCCACCTCTATTCGGTGATCACCCCTCTGAACAGCCATATTTTGTTCAGAGCCGATTCAAGACTCCGTAGAGTCAATGTTATGAAAGAAACCTATTTTCAACGGCCACCCCTCAAAGCGGCTACTTCTTTTTGGAACCACTACAGACCGCCATAGAGAAATTTCACTGAATTCAGTTTGCTTTTCAATTACACTTAGTCAAAATAATCTGATAAATATATAAAGGCTTTTTGGCTTTTCGGAACCACTACTGGTCGCCACAGAGAAGTTTCACTGTATTCAGTTTGCTTCAATTTATGACAGTTACACTTAATCAAAATAATCTGATAAATATATAAAGGCTTTTTGGCTTTTCGGAACCACTACTGGTCGCCACAGAGAAGTTTCACTGTATTCAGTTTGCTTCAATTTATGACAGTTACACTTAATCAAAATAATCTGATAAATATATAAAGGCGTTTTGGCTTTTTGGAACCACTACTGGTCGCCATAGAGAAATTTCACTGTATTCAGTTTGCTTCAATTTATGACTGTTACACTTAATCAAG
Organism: Dolomedes plantarius; assembly: GCA_907164885.2. Classification (NCBI taxonomy): domain Eukaryota; kingdom Metazoa; phylum Arthropoda; class Arachnida; order Araneae; family Dolomedidae; genus Dolomedes; species Dolomedes plantarius. The sequence goes on along the minus strand of OU015493.1, from coordinate 88,080,018 downwards.
ATAATCTGATAAATATATAAAGACTTTTTGGCACCACTACTGGCCACCATAGAGAAGTTTCACTAAATTCAAATTACTTCCCTTTATGACTGTTACACTTAGTCAAAATAATCTGATGAATATATAAAGTTTTCTTTAAAAATAATTCTAAAAAGTCTTCATAATGGTACAATTTCAGAAAAAAATAAATTTTGATTTTTTAACACACTTTTCACACATTTTTTAAAATAACCGAACATCTGCTCGCGAAGCGGAAATTTTCACTCGTCATGGGAGTGCGACAAAAAATTAGTTTTGAACGTTTGTAACACTCAAGCACAGGGAAACATGTGTTCAGTGCAACACATAAGTGACTTTCGTAGCTATTCAACGATTTGCTGTTATTTTCTGTTATATTCGTTTGAATGAAACGTAAGAGCCCTTTAAACTTTTGTGAACACAGCGTTTATTGCAGCACTGAACAAAAACACATGCCGAAAATGCAAGTTTTGAAAAGAACAGAATTTTAGACAATGTAAAGGCTATATTTAAGAGTATATTTTTTTATGTGCGTATGAAGATTTTTTTTCCTTTTTTCAGCTGTTTAAAACATGTGTGGGAAGTATAAATTCTATCTGCAGTTGCCAGAATTGTGTGGGATTTATGTGGGAGGGAACATTGAATTTGTTGTTTGAATCAATAACTAAAGAATTAATTTTCTTTTGTGTTCTGTTTAGAATTGTATATTTACTTAGCGATTTACAAAATTATCAAAAGAATTTCCCCCTTGAGGTAGAACTACAAGTTTTAGTGACCTCAATTGCCTTATATTGTTGACACCATGATGATGAATTTCATTTATTATTTCAAATTTTTTTTTCAAATTTTAATAGCTATATTGAAAAGTTGAATGTCCTTTAGTCAGTTAGCTTCTATAGATTTTTTTATTTTTTAAATTTTCTTTCCCTCCTGAAAAATTAAATTTAATAAAATATTCAAGAATGAAAAATGATACTGCTGAAGGGAATTTATATTTCCTATGCATAAATTTTCTTGTCCTCGTAATTCTGGGGCATTTTGGCAGATGTTGATATGTCATTTTTTCATGTTTTCGGCAAATTAAAAAAGTAACTTTTGTTGTGAAATATAAAATCACTCTATTAAGTTTTTCAATCCAAATACTCTTTCGTTAATACTTATATGCAACCTCAAGCATATGGCTGGTCTTCAATGAAAATTTTCAATTTGGGACTAAAATATTCAATTAGGGACCAAGTATTACCTCTTTTATACATAACAGCATTTGCCAATACGAAGAACTTAATATTATTTCATAATTCCACTATCAGCTTTTGCCACATTAAAGAACCAATTTTAAGTGTGACATATCAACTTAAAACATAAAATTAAATTTTTCGGACCTATCAACATCTGCCATAACGCCACAGAATTATATCACTCAACTACAATAGTTCTTCCTATTTTACAGAATAGTGTAGCTATGATTTTCGTTAAAAACTGCTGTAAATTTCTGCTTAAAATGTCTGTAAGTTTTCTTTACGTTTGGAGCATGAGGATGTGAATACTCTTCGTCATAACATTCCGTGATAAGTGATACGAGGAACTAATTATCTTAATACTGAATTTGTGTTCCTCAATCACATACAGTGGGAAAAATAATTTATAATAATCTCCCTTTCCACGACACCCAAATCCCGTTGTTAAAATCATTATGTCTGCTGTGCACTAACCCTATTTGATCAGCTCACCTCAATGTTAACCTATGGAGAAAATTTGTGCAAGTATTGCCAACTGGGATTGAAATATTTTTTTTAATTTAAAATTGTAGCCCATAATAGAGAAAGAAATTTTACACTTTGGGGCATTTTTCGTTTAAAATATGCAAATATTATTTACAACTTTAAATTACTCGAGGAAAATATCTGGTATAGTGCATTTTAAACGCTGATAAATTCCTTTGGTGGACGGTCACCACTCTTGGCATGGACGTTTGTAGCCGATCGGCATTAAGCAGTAGGTCCTGGTCTAATTAGCCCTCGTGTAGCAAAAAATGACCGTAGCGCTCCAAACCAAAACCAAACCAAACCTTTGGTGGACACAATTTATAAAATGAATCCTGTTACATGGAGCAGAAAAGGTTCAGGCTGCCTGAAAATACCATTTTTATTGGATTACAGTTGAACCCCGTTATAGTGAACCCGGTAAATAACGAACTCAAGGATATAACGAACGAAACTTTTAGTCCCGCCGTTTTCATATTGTAATTAACGCTAATTTATCCTTTTATAGCAAACCTCCGAAATCTTAAGAATCGGCTATAACGAACCTTTCTTTTCAGTCGACTACTGAATTTTTTAAAAAAACTTTAAGTGTGTTGAAGATACAACGAATGTTGAAGAAGCAAAGACTGTTGAAGAAGAAGATGATTTACCTGTCGCGATGTGCATAGAAAAGCACAAAATTTCATCATTCTCAGATTGTCACATGCAATTGTTCGAAACATGTGATGATGAACTAACCCTGAAGAAGTCATTACAATCCGACTGATGAAGATATTGTGGAAAAAATTAAAATGAATCATTCTGAAATCGAAGATTCTGCATCTGATGCTGATGAAGAGGAGCACATAAATGACGAAATCCCCACCACCTCAGATGCAACAGCAAAAATTGCGTGTAATCAATAAGTTTTTGTCTACACAAACAGTGGAAGAAGAGTGTTGGAGTCATTTGATGTATTGGACAAAGAAATTTATAAAATGTTTTTTGAAATGGGCATCACGTCAGCAGAAGATTACAGATTATTTCTTTATCAAAACAGTGAGCAACAATGAGGCAAAATGAATTTATTTCCATTTGTATTCATTTTCAGTTAATTTAATTAGTATTGTGTCAGTTTAATGACATCAATTTCAGTCAATTTAATTCATTAATTATCATTTTTAATAGATTTTATCATTTTTAATACATTGTTATTGAATACACATAGCAACTAATGATTTATACATTTTGTAAACTCTAACATTTTTCTTAATTCGGATATAGCGAACCACCGGATAAAGCGAACAAATCCTTTGGTCCCTTGAAGTTCGTTATAACGGAGTTCGACTGTATCAGCATTTATGTAGCTGTAAATTGAAGAGAAATTTCCCCATAGGTTAACATTGAGGTAAGCGAATCCAGTAGGGTTAGTACACAGCAGCCTGAAGTGGAAAAAATAATTTATAATAAACTTCTTTTCCACGACACCCAAATCCCATTGTTAAAATCATTAAAGCAGGAAAAATTTAAACAGAGTCTCTAAATTCGCAGGTTTAGGTATCGTGAACACTAATACTTTTACTGTTTGGTCAACCTCTTGTTGCTTTCTATTTTTGCTAGGTAATGAACTGATGGCAAGAAGCACACTTTTTTTTAGTACTTCTTTGTACCTAAAATGATTTTTAAGAGAAAAAAACAGGGGCGAATATGTCCTCCAGCTCTGACACATACACATATTACCTCCAAAAACTTCCTCAAAAACCTCCTATTTTGATTAATTTTTAAGGAGGAAATCAGTTTCTCTTACGTTTATTTTTCATCTTTACGAAAGGGATCTTTCCTTCGAGGGGAAAAAAATTCTAGTTTTAGATAAAAAGGAAAATTTTTCTCGCTTCAGACAAACAGGGATTTTTCCTTAGTTTATATTAAATAATCCTTTTTCTTAACGCTTCCAAAAAGATATCGAAAAATTTGCAGAGTCTGAAACTCGTTGAGTAATATTAACGAAACAAAACAACAATTTTTTGGAAAAAAGTACAACTTATAAAAGAAATACAGCTTATGCACTAACTCCGCTTTTCCCTACAACCTTCGATGGCGTGACCTACCCATTTGGGGGGAAAACGAAACCCCCTTGCAACCCCTCCCCTCTTGAATCCGCACCTGTTATAAACAAAAGAGGAAAATTGTTTGCCTGAGTAACTTTTTTGCTTTTACTTTTTTAGTTTACTTCCACCACGCCCTTATTCTCCCCCCCCCCCCCAAGACCTTCCGAATAGGATTTTGGAGCGGAATTAACGTTCCCTTATGCCTTATGTAATGTAACAAAGAATAGTTATCGATTGTCGGGAATAGGTCTTTAGAGTTATTGTTTGTTAAGGCTCCGTTATGACAGAATTTGTTTAATATTAGACTTGTTATTCGACGTGACTCGTGATATTTTGTTCTTCGAAACCTGATGCAACATACTATGACCTTGGCTCAACATGAGTATTTATTATACACATAGACACACACACACAGTGTCGTAACTAGCTATTCCTGTGCCCCGGGCAAGAATTTGCATTTGGGCCCCTTAATTAATTAGGTTTGGGAAAATAATAAAACAAATACAGCATTCCCCCCCCCCCTTCCAAATGGGCCCTCGGCGGGTGCCCCTGTTGCCCTGCCTAGTTACAGCACTGTGTGTGTGTGTGAGTGAGTGAGTAATTTTTTTAGGGGGGTGTTGGAAGAGAGAAAGAAGTGCGAAGAATAATATTTAATTACATTTAACATTAAAGCATATGTAGTAAATTCAGTGTTGTATTTTTTTTTGGACTTACTATAAAATAAATAATTTTTTTACCTATTAAGCCTAACATTATTGATAGGCAGCCACATGCGTTAGCGAAAAAAATGCATTTCCTCCACTTATATATCGTCATCAGTAGCCACTACGTGAGTAAATGAAACAAAAACAGAGGGCATCTTAAGAGATATTACAATATATTGTCTTCCTCTAAGGAGAAGAATCCCAAGTAACAGGTCCTAAAACCAGTTCCAGGTCTCTTCTGGCAGGAGGTTGACAATACCTATATTTCTGTCTGTGGTTTAACGGCAATCCGTCGCTTCTTTCAGGGATGCCAAGATCCGAAAAAAGGAATTTCCCAGCTTAAGGAATATGAATACATTATTTACAGCATATATAAATTAAATGCTTGATATTCTGTAATGATGGTATGAAGAGGATATTTAAGAGTCCAATTCACAAGTGGCATCTGACTCTTGGATGTTTATTTTAGGTTTTCAGTTGCAATGCAGCTGTAAATGCATGCAGAATCGATTATTTTAACGCTGCTGTTTGATACGTTTCCTTGGATATATAGGGTGTACCGCCTGACACAATTTCGTAAACATTCAAGAAAATTCAGTTAGGAAAATTACTAGCCTTTCTTTACGCAGGAATTCGGATCATCAATTTTTTTTTAGCGAACAAAGCATTCTACAACATTTTTATTTATTTGAGATCACTTAAGTACTTATTTTGGGCTTTTCAACTCTCTTTCTGTAAAATATTTCAGATCGCTCTCAAGTTTCAACCTAAAACTAATAGAAACATAAGTGTTTTTTTTGTTCTTTGTCTTCAATTTCCGCGAATCATGATGTAATGTGTATATCATTGCACTTTAAAAATTGCATAATTTTTCATTTTATTAGCTGTGGGTATAAATGTTTTGGAGCTCATAATGAGATGTTTGGTTAAAATTTATTTTGTCAGCCAAGTCTCGGTAAAAATATTTCCTAACAAATTATTCGTCTAATTCCGATAAAAATCCTAAAGTATTTAAAAATATTCGAAAATATCAACAACGAACAGAAAGAACAGGAAGACGGTAAAAAGTAAAAATAATTTCTGAACTGCTCTGCTAGTGTAAATAGAAAACTTTGCAACTCTCCGATCAAAAATTGCCAATCTCTCTCTTTTTGAAAAGTAATTTAAACATATTTTAAATAAAATGTATACAACTTCCTCTTTCATTAGTGTAGTACAACTGGCCCCAATGTTTTCAAATTCCTTCAAGAATTAATTAACACTGAGTTAGTGGTAAACAGACAAATATGCTTACCTGCGTAATGGGCTAAAATTAATTCAGGTTTATGTACTGAATTCTGGGTGTTACACTTATCCCCCCCCCCCTTGCCCAGAGAAGGTGATTTAAGGGCAGATATACAAAGCCGTTTTTTTTTTAAATCGAGAACAATTTATTCGCTTTCCTTTTTGTCAGAGAATGGAAAGGTGGGGGTTGGACAGATTATTGTGGATTGCCCTTAATTTAAACTATAATTTTTCCAAGAAAACTTACTTCCAGAAATGTTTGACTGTTTTAACACAAAGATAAAAAAGTGTAATTATCAGTGGGAAATTATCAGTGGGATTAGACCCTTAATGAATAAGAAGTATCAGCCTCTACATGTAGCTATACATCAATCTGTTGTAAGAAATAATTTATAAGAGGCCAAAGTAGCCTAATGGTAGCTGTCGGCTTTCGGCGCCGAGGGTGCTCGGTTCGAATCCCAACAAGCAACATTAAATACGTTCGTGTGTAGGTCGGATATGAGCATTTTAAATTTTGTATACCGGAAAGTTTCTCTATGATGTCAGAGAGGGTGGGAGAGGGTACGATCCTCCCAGATATCCCCCTTGGGGGTTGTAGCGACTTCTAACACCTTCACACGTGGGGATTTCAAGAAAAGGTCCACCCAGAACGGTCATAATTGATTTATTTCACCTTGTTGAAAGATGACAGCGTGCCGCTTGTCAACAACAGTTTAGACGGAGAGACGCCCACTGATTAGTTTCGCCTATGGAACTTGTGAGGGAGACTATCCTTATCGCACAGAATGGATTCAATAGGCTATTGAAGAGTCCAGACCGATTAACACCTTTAGGTGGTGATGACGTGTACGCGACACAGTGAACCAGCTCCAAAGGAAGGCGTAACCAGAGACCGCCCAGAGGAGATTCCAAGCTAGATGTATATAGAGTTACCGCCGGGAGTAGAGGAGAGTCAGTGACTTAGAGAGGTGGAAATGAAAAGACCTCGTCTGCGACTGTGACCAGAGATGCCGGAGAGCTGAAGCTGAGATGCTGCGAATCGCTCGACATTTCTCGTCATTTTCCGGAACTCACTAATTTTATGAATTATGTTATAGTCTGTATATATATTATTTAACCTAGAATGCAATAAACGCATGTAATTTGTTAAATAGGTTGAAAATCTTTATTTTAGGCAAAGTCCTTACAGGGTGCTCGGTCAAAATTGTAGTGGCACCTAGCCAAGTCGGATTTCGACCCTTGTGGTGCTACTGTAAAACCGGAGTCGCACTCCTCAGCCTGCAAAGACTGTAAGGATCTGGTCTGAAACTTCCGGACAGGGAGCATTAGCAACAACATAATGTACCAAACCCGAGCAACGGGTAGATATTCTAAAAAGTGGATTTTAAATACAGAAATAAATATGCGAGTCACCGCAAATTGAATATTAGAAATTTATCTAACATTAAATCTTCAGTACACTTTTAAACTAGCAGAAGAGTAGACACAATAAAAACGTTGAATCTTCGCTGGAAGCTAACAATTCCAGCACCTAAGAACTTTTCTTTAACATGGTAGGATTCAAAGACAATAATTAATTACAATATAACAATTATTAACAAGTAGCATACGACCTTTAACTTCCTTCCCTCTAAGGACCTCGTCTTATACCAGCTGAGAATAAAACTTTTTACAAGAATATCACCTGTTGAAAAACCTCAACCGATCGCATCCAAACCAACTTTTTAACTGAACTTTTTATTCCAGACTCTTATTCACCTAGGAAACAGAACCCGTGTTGCCACACCGCTCAACCAAACCATTTTCCAACAATAGACCCAAGAGCAGGATTTATTACTAACTCCATGGTAGACGCGTGAACGTGCAAAACCATTCTTTTATTTATCGTGGAATTTATCGTAAGATCTGCTCTTTATCTTCTGGGCAGGGAGCATTAGCAACAACATAAGTTACAAGTATGATCGAAACAAGTAAAAGCGAAATGATCGAGGAAACATCCAAGTTTTCTGTATAGATTAGATAAATTACTGAAATAATTAGACATGAAGCAGATAATATCAAGTAAAATCACACTACGATGAGTTTAAAAATTAGTAAGGATTTGGAATTATATAATTTACCTGTTATAAAAAATTAAGGGTGATTGCAAAATATTAATCATGGATGATTATACACTCCTGGCCACTGTAAATGCAACACCCTGAAGGAAACATGCAAATAACATGAAATTTACAACATGCATTAGCGGAGGTGAGATATGCAAATGATTAGAATTTCAGCGCAGACGCACATCACGCGCGCCTGTGGCGCCACTTCAAAGCGCTATTTAAGGCTTGGAGATTTCGACGATTTCAAGTTCGGCAATTGTGTTTTTCTTGTGGTTTTTTCAAAAAAACGATCAATTATGCCTCGTCGAAAACAGCGATAATCTTTTGATCAAGTATCCGAGTTCGATAGAGGAAGGATAGTGGCCTACCGAGATTGTGGATTATCTTTCAGGGAAATCGGTAGTCGTGTTGGACGAAACCAAACAACTGTAATGCGGATATGTGATCGTTGGATGCAGGAGGGTACGACGGACCGGGGTGTTCGATCGCATCCACCTCAGCGCACCACTTTACGTGATGACAGGCAAATTGTACGCATGGCAGTGACGGATCGCTCAGTCACATCACGAACCATAACACAGCACATGCAGTCTGTAACGCATCATCCAGTGTCTGCGCGTACCATTCGACGCCGTTTACAGCAGAGGGGTCTGTCCGCAAGACGTCCATTGCTTTGTCTACCCTTGACGCAGAACCACAGACGTCTCTGCCGCCAATGGTGCGATGGCAGAAGAATGTGGACGGCAGAATGGAATGAAATTGTCTTTACTGACCAGTCACGCTTCTGTCTGCAACACCACGATGGTCTCATTCGAGTCTGGAGACACCGTGAAGAGAGGATGCTGAACATCTGCGTTATGCACCGCCACACTGGTTCTGCACCGGGTATTATGGGATGGGGCGGTATTGGATATCCCTCTCGCACACCTCTAGTACGCATTGCCGGTACTTTAAACAGCCAGCGCTACATCTCCGAGGTGTTGGAGCCAGTTGTCCTTCCTTACCTTCAGGGCTTGCCCACAGCCATATTTCAACAGGATAATGCGCGACCACACGTGGCACTCATTGTCCAACGGTTCTTCGTCAATCGCCAGATTGAATTGCTTCCCTGGCCGCCTCGCTCTCCGGATCTTTCGCCGATAGAAAACATGTGGTCCATGGTTGCTCTACGATTGACCCAGATTCCATCCCCAGCTGCCACAGCAGATCAACTTTGGCAACGTGTGGACGCTGCTTGGTCTGCTGTACCCCAAGAACTCATCCAAAGTCTCTTTGAATCAATACCGAGGCGTGTGGCAGCGGTGATCTCCAACAATGGCGGCTACTCTGGCTACTGATTTTGGTAGGAACCACACTTCACAGAAGTCTATAAATTTAATCATTTGATACTTGGTCAGCATGTTATCTACAAAATAAATTTTGTTGTGATATCTCTTGTATTTCTTGGTGTTGCAATTTGGGTGGCCAGCAGTGCATTTATAAACGAGAGGTTTCGATCATTTAATATAAACACGAGAGAATATGAGGGCGCGGTGGCCCAGTCGGAGAAGGCGTCGGGCCTGTGATCTGCAAGTTGCTGGTTCGATACCCGCAACCAAAAAAACCGCCGACATGTACACTAATGGTGGCTGGTGCACGGGAAAAATCGTCGTAGCTGCAATGTCTTTCAAGTTCCCAAACAATACCTCTGGAATTGCGGGGTCAAGTTGTCCGGTCACGTCACTTGACTCGGTTCAAAATTCGAGGACCAGATAGAAGTCCAACCTCTCTTGAGGCAATGGCACCCCGCTTCTATGGATAGTGCATTTGCACTATTCGTAGACACGACAACAAACAAATAAGATAATATGTCAGCCAGATAACAGAAAAAGTAGAAAAACTGGACCAGTAGGGACAAAGTAGCAGTAGGTATGAAAAAAATTATTTAACATATTTTATCAAAAATATAACCCGAACTTAATGAAACTTGAAAGACGAATTAAAGGTTACTTTATGTGTAAGAAAAGTAATCATTTTGTACATTCAACATGAGACTTGAGGCCTGTTCACATAGAATCCGTCAGCGTAAAAAATATTAACCAATCATGTACCAATCATTGACCCATTTAACCAATCAGTGCCATCGGAATCTTTAGCGTTGACGCTGACCGATTCTATGTGAACAGGCCCATACTGTTAATCCAGTTTACGAAGTTTCACACTGATATCTTTCATAGGTTTCAATTTCTAAATTAAATATATAATTTAAAATTATGGACTCTATTTGATACAGGTATGCCTTGATAACCGTAAAAATAAATTCATTTTCTGTTTATGTTGATTTTACATATTCACGCATCATTCATCTAAGTTCTGAAATAACCGTGTTTTGTTGTAGAATTAAATCGTCGTTTGAGGTTGTTCTACTTTTTAACAAATCTTGAACGATGTTGATTTCCTATGTATTCCTTATGTTCGGATTGTTAGAAAAGTTTGCTTCGGATAGGCTGATAGGCATTGAAAATATATATATTCTCGCCGTGATAACGCAATATTTAAAACAATTTCTAAAAAAAGAAGAAGAAACGATTGCTGATTATCACCCATGACAAGTTGGTGACTTGCGAATGATTAGAAAAACAAAATAATATAAAACAAAATCTTTCAATGACTCAGTTGTGCTTTTACCTCAAAATTTTACACCAAAAAAAGGATTAATTTTCAGCTAGTTCCATAGAAGGTTGACACATTATGAATCCAAATTTATGCCTGCCCCACGTTTCATTTCATCAATCAATGGGATTTATATGTGACCCTGGATTGGCAAACAAGTGTAATGCGCTGACAAAAGACCAAAAAAATTACGCATTTCCCCTGTACCTAGGGTAGCGTTCCTATGAATCATCATCAGCAGACGCCGGCAATTATTGTACGCACAGTCCAGGTTGTAGTTCGGTAATGAATGTGCACAGCAGGGATTGAGACCCCCGGGGCTTCTTTTGGGGGGAGGTAGGATTTGCGTGCGCTAGAGGCCAATTAAAAGGCGCCAACGGGTATAGCGGCAGGAGGTTAATGTTATTGATGCAGAATGAGATTGTATTTTTGGCTTGTACTAAAATGGAATACGTAAATGCAATAATTTGGTATTGTTTTCCAGTTTTTTTTTGTCCGATGGGTGCTCCGCGGGGAGTTGAATAAATCTGACGTCCCGGTGCTACAGTAAAATGATGTTCACTGATTTAGTTTTAATCTCTTCTTGAGCGTTTAAATAAACATTTGAGCAGTTAAATGATGTTTCCCTAAGTACTTTTGTGGGAGATTTTATCCCTTTTCAACGAATAGGTCAAGTAGCGTTCTGGTAAGTAGCGTTCATTGTCTAAAACTAAATAGCCGTGGATGACATCTCCAAATCCTGATTTCCTAACAAAGATCGGATTTCCATTATATATTGTTTCATAGAAAGGAAATAAATACAGGTTTTAGAGGCTAGAAAATGTTTAATTTTGTGGAATATTTATTCCTTCGCACTTTTCGAATTTCAATTCAGCAAGCTGCTCTGCGCATTACGTTAATTCGGAACTATATTCTATAAATTGGGTAATAAATGCTAAACTAAAACACCCGAAACACAAGAAAGTCACGTATATAAGCGAAAACACCGTACATTTGTGTACATATGAATGTGTAATTAGTTTCTGGTATATATTATCATACGTAAACTTGGCAATGCTTTATAAAAGCAACGCCAAGCTCCACGCTTTTCTCTCTTGCTTGGTAACAGCTTTTAGGGATGTAAATAAAGTAGAAAACTAATTAATTTCATTGGAAATTTGTCGTGACCTTGGTTGTCGTGGTTAAGTGGTTCGCTTACGGTTTTCATGGACACATAAACTACACTTTCCTTACATTTATACAGGTCTCTTGTTTATTCATATATTTATATACAGCAACTATGATACAATATTTCATCAAACAGCACAATCATCACTCGAAAATCAGAGAGAGAGAGAGAGATAGAGAGAGAGACTCAGTTCAATCTAAAGTCCAGCATAGAGACAGCAAGCACGTCTCAATCATTCTTTCCTCTTCATTCGTAGGTCATAGCGATCTACCAGTTCATAGCGATCTCTCCGTTCATAGCGATCTCTCCGTTCATAGTGGTCCCCCTCCGTTCTTTCCTTCTTTTTATCGCCTCTTTTTCAGAATGTTCTAGAAGATTCTAGAGAATTAAACCTTAACCGTGGGAAACGAACCTGCGGTTTTCCGTCCGCTTGTGTGTCAGCACATCTTGTGTCGCAGGGAGCTGCGGTGGCTATCATTATTAGTTTGTCTTAAATAGAATTGCCCGTTAACGACTTCTTTAACGCCTTGTTAACGACGATGTATTTTGCGCACCACTGCTCTATGCTGATAGATATTCCTTTGATTTGAAATCTGAACGAAATAGAAACCCATGCATTAAATTTAATATTTAATGTTTGTAAAATTATCGATTCAAATTGTAAAATATATAACTATGTGAAAATCTTACTGCCAAATTATTTAAAATCAATTAAAAAAAATTAAATCGGCATACTGAAGACACATTTAGTAGGTTCATACAAATCAAAAACAAAATTCAAATAGAAGTAATTATTCTCAGATAATATGGCAATGCAACGACTGAAAGACTAGGGTCTTCGAAACCAGACTGTGCACGTTCAAATTCTATGAGGTGCATAGATGTTCGTAGCCATTTGGAATCGGCTTTAAGCTCTAGGTTATGGCTAATTTTGGTGTTACTAAACATGACCTTATTTCTCTAAACTTGCCAATCAACTTCATAATTTATTGAACCTATTTTTAAAAAATATTGAAGTATTTGAATAAGCCAAAATTTTTAACCATAGACTTACGTTAAATCATTTCATTGAGAAAATCCTGTTCCGCTACTCTCTATAATTTTTTTCTTCCTGTTACTTATTTTATCTTCAAATATTTCCTTTCATTTCATATATGCCATTGCTATAGGAACTCAAATTCAAGATAAGTGTAGTTAAATAGTCTTGAGAATTTGAATTCAAAATCTATGAATGAAACTTTCCGTTTATGCGTTCAAACGACGATTTGAAATTGCACTTTCATATTTCAGCCGAGGAGCATAGTTTCAATAAGATCACGGTATCTGAAAATAGCTTTTTTACGAAGTTTCGTATGTCGTTAGTGCTACTGATGAGAAAGAGGCTTGTTTAAATTCAGATATTCATGCCTATGCGATTATGAATTCGACATAAAATAAAGATCTCTTTAGTATTTTCAGACTATAAAGTTTTTTCTTTCTCGCGCCTGATGTATTTGGATCGTATAGACTGCGGCTCGACAATTGGGCACAAATATAGCAGAAGATTAATGAGAACAGAACAAAAAAAATGCTATACTGGAATGGAACATATAACTGATATTATTGTTTAATATTCAGCTTAAAAAACTTCAACTTCAAATCAGCATAGCCGTAGCGTGCTTCTAACTTTTAGGGGGGGGGTGGGATTAACTGAATTCAGTTAGGGCCCTCCTCTGCGTTGATTGCCTGGCGGTCCTTAAGATATGAAATAATTGATTTTTTTAATTGAATTACAATAGAATGATGTTTGAGTAGTATTCAAAAGTTATACAATCAAAAAAATGAATATAATATAAATAAAATGTGAAAAAAATAGCATCGAATTTTTGTTATGGATCCTATCATTAATAAAAACTATGTTAAGGCTAAAGACATAATCGGAACCTTCAGTTTCACAATTTGAAAAAGTGGAAAAAAAACAATTTTCTTAAAAGTTTTCTATAATTTTCAGATCTCAACTGAACTTCTATTAACGTTTTAATTTATTTCAAGTTCAGTTGGGGGAGCATGTGCCCCCCGTTATACGCCCCCCCCCCGATTATACGCCTATGCAAATCAGTACTGCTTATTTTTCTAGTAATTAACTTATCGAATACTATCTTACCGTCCACGTGGCATTCATACCGGTTGCCGCTATTCATATTCCGCTGTTTTGGTATGAAACAAGCAGCAATTTTGCAGCTTAAAAACTTGACCTTCAAATACTTAGTGCTCCCCATATGAATTAGCCTATCGACTGTTATTCGATCGACTATTTGGCATTCATAGCGTTTACAGCTATCCCGCGCCCCCAATTAACTGGTCTCGGTAACAAAAAACGATCTCCATATATTGTGTATGGATTTTCGCTGCGACTAATACTTGGTTCCAATCAAGTTGCAGGCGAGTTTAGTAAGAGCAACTAGTAAGAAATAAAACCAACTTCCCGCCTAAGAAGCTGATGCAGTATTTGAAAATGTAATGTAAAATTCACCTCATTCTAAGGGTTTATATTGTTCCCTTTTTTCGCCTGTATGAGTCTCTGTAATTGGTAATTTTTGAATTAGCTTCATGTTATGGAAATTCTTTATTGGTTATTTGAGTTGAGTTGTGTGGCCAGATAAACTAGTCTGATAACTTTTGATATGTATCACTGGAGCTCATTCACCTCAGTTTAAAACTGTTCTCAGACCTTCCGTCAAGAAGCTAAGTGGGTTTGTCCTTCAAACCTGTTGCAAGTTGTCCTTTCGTTAAATTTTGTGGGGAGTCATGGCTCTTCGTTGTGGCCAGTGTTAGTGCGATCGTGGGGTTACTCACCCCCTTGCAAAAACCTTCCGGCGTAAAAGAAGACGATGACTATGCCACTACTACTTCCCCACCCTTTTTGTATTAGTCCATTCCATAAAGCTACAGAAGCCATGAAGTCCATTCCATGAAGCTCTGTTTGGCGCATCATGTCCTCTCTGGACCTTGAGCCATTAAACCCCAGCAAGCAACCAACCAACCATGAAGTTCTGTAGCTTCATGGTCCATTCTATCGGAATCTTACCCACTTATCTGTATATATATATATATATAATGTAACAAGAGAACGCGTCTTCCTAAATTACTTTACTTTAAAGCATATTCTCTTGTTAATAAAGCACGACCCCTTTTCCAAAAATTGCAACCTAAAAGTAAAGTAGTATAATTTATATTAGCCCTGCAGATCATTAAGCAGGCATGTGAAGTATCGGAACTCAATAACATCCCCAGATATGAGTGTTAGAAGTTTATGAGATTCCGAATGTCAGTATAGTGTCAAAAATTCCTGAAGAGCCCTCGAATCACTCTAAGATTATGTCTTTTTTAACGTCAAAAAACCCACTTTGCAAGACTTTATGGGCCACTTATCCTACGCCCAGTTCAACAGGTCGCTGTTCTAAACAAGCTCAGTATCTAGCAGGTAAAGTCCCGATAAACTTAAGTGGACACGTGAACTCCACGAATCTAAAGTCGGCCCATTAAAAATTAAAGAAGTTTAGGCCCTCTGGCGTCAATATCGCAAACACCCATTTAATATTGCATGAACAGAAGACTTTTCCCTCTCTTCGTTCCTACTCTGGTTGCTGTTGGACCTTTGTCCACATCCGTGGTTCAACGCTTTTCTCTTAACTCTCCATGTAAGCACTGCTGTTCTTACGTCCCGTCCTGGCATGGACGCCGGACAAGTCATGTGGCCACTGCAGCCTTCGCGATGCTTCACAATTAAATAAAGATGATTTCCTGATATCGACTAAAATCTGTGTTCCCTTCTCTGGATCCATGTGTTTATCTCCTAAATTTCGGAAGTGCTTCCCTGGATCAACACTACGCCCGACTGCATCTCTCCAATTTGTGGCGCAGCGATTTACTGTCTGATCAACACCCTCGTGCCGACTGCATCTCTCCAAGTTGTGCGCATCAATTCCCTAAATTTTCCAAATGTGATTTTTATCATATATATATATATAACAGTTCCGTAACTGACTGACTGACAGACAGATAACGCACAGACCAAACCGTTGGAAATGGAGTTGAAATTTTGCATGGTTATTCTTCTTATAGTGTAGGGGTGTACTAAGAAAGATTTTTGAAAATTCTACTTAGATTTTTTTACATTAAATTTTTAAAGCTGTTTTTAGTAACTTTTTAAAAGTTTACATTTAAAATAATAATTTGAGGGTTATAAAATTTATATCACGAGAAATATCATAAAAATTGCTTTAAAAATGAAATTTTTTTTTGAATCTTTACATCCATTTTCTGATTTTTGGTGAATTTTTAAAGATTAATTTTAAAGAATTTAATTTATTAAATGCTGATCACGTGGTTTCTTTTCTTTTCTTTTTGTGATACTTTAAATTAATTCCCTGCTTTGTCGGGATCACGCGATCTTTATTAGAGTCTCTGATATCTAAAAAAATCTGTAACCCTTTCTCAATTGCGTTGAGACATTCTGTAAAGTTTTAATTGTCATTCTTGTGGAATTGGGAAGTGTCGGATTTGTCAGTAATGCTTTGATCGCGCATCTCTATGAGATCACCGACTACCAGCTCCTCAGATGAGAAGCAAACAGCTCATTGACATCATCTCCATGGACTTCCATATCTAATTGCCTGGCAAGATCGACACTTCTTCTATCACGTGAGCAATAATGACACTTTCAGGGGTTGTTTCCGTCTCGTTTTTAAAAAAAATATCTGGACAAAGGTTTCTTCCAGAGACTGGTTTAAAGTTTTAGGGGAAATTTCATATCCAAGATTTAAAAAGGGGGAAAAAGGGTAAAACAGAGGGGGGGAAACCCTCGGTAACTCTGAGTTCTTATTAGCCGGGGTATTACTGTATTTCTAATTTGTGATCTAGTTTACTGGGATATTGGATCACGACCATATAATACCACAAAAAGAGCTCAGTAGGAATTACGTTTGCTGAAAATTGCGCTGAGAGCCTTATCAGAGCGCAAGGCATTAGTCGCCTGGGGCCAACGTTCTGTACACAATTCATAGGACGATCATCAATTTGGACGAGTGACGAGTGTAAAATTGGCGAAAGGAGAAATTGGCTGCATATCAAGATAAGTGCCAGGTAGGACAGACTGTAGATAGCGTATGTAGATATATGTAGTCTGGGAAGGGATAAATCTTACTAATTTGAACTGCAGAGTTCGTAGTGTAAAGGGATCCGGGCTCGTCCGTTCAGATTAATTGCTAACGAATTGTTATGCTGACAATTTCAAATTGCTGTTAATATAATCTTAGGTGAAGTCAAAACAAATCTTCTGTTTGTTATTTTGAATATTACATATTCAGTCTTACCCCCAAAAACCTTGAGAGTCACCAATTATTTGATTGACCACAGATTTATTTGACTAGGCTATATACTTTACACATTAATAATAGGAGTAATAATATTTAGTAGAAGTTTTGTCCTAAAAGTAAATTTCATTCGCATATAGACTGTTTTTGTCGAAATAACAGTCAACTTCACCTTTTTTAAAAGGGAAATATACTCAATTGCCTATTTCCTAATATAATAACGAAGTATTTTAGGTCTGGTAAATTAGAGCATGGCTAAAGCGCAGTTCAAGGAGTCACCTCAGAATATACCACTCCTACCCGGTTGTATTAATTAGATAATTTAGTCTAGAAGAAGGGAATGGGTTACTACAGTTCAACACGTCATAATAGCGAGAATAAACAACTCAATTATCTCATGTTCCACTTTTAATCTTAACAATATTTATATGTCCGTAACTGATTCAAATTCACAAAACTAAGAAATAGTACTACGTAGAGCTACAATTAATAATGTTTCGCAATATAATAAACGTTTATGAGTGATTCTGCAAATACATTCAGGGTACTATACAACCTTGACTGATTTATTTGCGTCTGATTACGAAATACTGCTTGTAATCTTGTATATGTATAGGTTGTATACTTTTAGTCGTATCTCTGCTGTTCTCCTAAGAGGTCATTGTATTAATGATGGGATTTCAAACTGAAGCTTGTATTTGAATATCTGTTGTGAAATTAATGTGGCTTGAACTTCAATTTACCTAGGTACGTCATGAATTCAAATTTAATATATAATTCTACGAATATGTTCAGACAGCTCATTTATGATTTGTGTCTATTTACCTGCCTTCATGTCCTAGCATCTGGAGGTACCTAGTAGTAAGTAAGGCCTATCTATTTAACCTTGTTTCTAATTGATCTACCATTCGTAAAGGCAATCAGTTTTCAATAATTCAAAAGAGAAAATTTGCCTTATTTTGCTGCTGTTATTTTTTCGTGTTTAGTTCACAATAATTGTAAAATTGAAATTGAAGGTTTGTTATATTTGTTGCTTTTGTTAAATACCTCGGAAAACAAAACAAAAAGCCTTAAGATATTTTCAAGGGCTTGAGAAAGTTGTTTAGGGAAAAAAATAGAAATAACGCTTATTAAAATGTAAAACACATTGGTTATGTAACGCTTTATATTTTTTTAGTTCGCTTATTCAAAACAGCATAAGCTAGTCAATGACAGTTTTGATATAGTATTTGTCTATCTGAATAAAAATAATAGAAAACATTTTAACAGCTAAAACAGATTGCCTGGTATTCTACTAACGAAATGTTGCTCTCAATAGCATATATACTCCGTTTTTAAAGTGCTTCAAAAATATTTGTTGAATTCGTCAAGGCTGAACAGAATATTTGTTTACTTAAAAAAAATATTACTTTTGTGTACTTTAATTTCTTTGATTAGGTGTTGTGGATTATTATAACAAGGTGAAATAAAGGGATTTAGATGTACAAGTACGTCTAAACATAATTTCAATATGCAATCTGTTAGTGGAAAGTGAAGTAAACGAAGTAATTCTTCCACGAGAAAAACTTAACAGTTTAACTTAGCACTCGCAAAGGAACAATTGTGAAATTTTCAAAGCCAAAAATATTTTTCCACGGGAAATCGGTGACACTACAAAAAATAAATGCATAGTAAACTTATGCTACTGCAGAATAAGTTTTACTATGCATTAATGTAAAACTTTTTTGCAGTTTTGTAAATCGATATTCAGCGAGGCATCGAGCCTCGAATGTTATATGGGGACAGACTGTACCGAGTGTTTTTAAGTTTTTACTTTGAGGTTCTTTAATTTACTCGATTGCGGCGAGGGAAGGCATAATATCCGTTTCAACACAACCCTTACATGCTCGGGAAAAGGTCTAAACGCCCGTAGGAAGCCAGAAAAGAAAAGGTACCAGAGAAACGTGTGACATATGAGCTGTTGTATTACCCTCGACAGCAGTGGGGGCGATCATATCCTATGATAGCAACAACATATCACTAGTCAGCTTCAGGTTAGCGGAGGGGTCAGAGTCAGACTATATCATATGTGACTGTTTCCTTTAGGTACCTCTTTAACGGCATAGGTTTTTTTTTAATAGATAAAGGGTATACCAATGGGTAATAGCTTTTCTAGCGCCTTTGTAAACATTTTCTTACATTTTTACGAAACTAAAGTTCTTAAATAATATTTCCGGAATTAGGTATATTGATGACCTTATAGTTTTCAACTGTAACGATTTGGAATTTCTAAATCAAATCCACCAAAGGAATTAACTTTAAACCAAACGAATGAAGATAATCAGTATGCACATTATTTGGATATTAAAATTAAAATTCAAGATAGCGAAATAAAATCGGATATATATAAAAAAATTAGATTTCAACTTTGAGGTTATTAAGTTTACTGATTTCCATAGCAATTTAAACTGTAAAATTTATTACTATAATATTTTCACTCACAACTAAACAGAATAAAAGGCATTTGTAATAACAGTGAGGATTTTTGGAGGCGTGTAATAGTTTCGAGGAAAATCTACGTAAGAACAATTTCCCCAAATAACTTTTTTGTCTAAAAGTATTAAAAAATGGTATTTAGACTTGGGTTATTTTAAGGACAATTAAGATACAGTTTTCTGGTTTCACACTTTCTTTCAATACTTGTGGCTTTAAAATTTCAATTGGGTGTGGCGTTGTAGTTATGCTGCAGTAGCATAATTCTTAAGGCTAAATTGCTGTTATTTTTAGAATTGTATGTTTTATTTTTACTGCTACAGAATCTTGCATTTATAGTGCGTTTAGCTCTAAGTGCAGGATTTCCGCTTATTTTCTATTAATTTGACTTTCTGTTTCCATGGGATCTCGGGGCCTTGGGATGTCTTTGGTTAGACCTGCATCCTATTCAGAAAGTTCCCCTTGAGATAACTGTTTTTTTAGGCCTTCTGATAAGAGAACCGGTTGGTTGTCTCGTTATATGGTTTAGTTCTCATACTGCTACAGAATCTTGCATTTATGGTGCGTTTAGATCTAAGTGCAGGATTTCTGTTTATTTCGTTTGACTGTCATTTCCTTCTTCCTGAAATTAATATCTTTTTCTGTTGATTTATCTACATTTTACAAGTTATAATTGTTCCCTTTAGGATTATTCTAAGGGTAACTAAAACCTTATCCAAAAACGAAAGCTGTTGTCATCGCCGAAAGGGGAGTGGGATTCACTGCTAAACATTACATCAAACGCTTGCCAGGATTTTGGGGTGAGTGAAGACCGACCCAGTTACATGAATAAATACTCAATCTGATTCAGTCGGAGTCGGCTTGGCACGTCTCATGAGATTTTCAGAGACTTACATAAAAGGTAGAAGTTGTATGAGCCGCATATCCAGATGGTACTTCTGGTTGTTTCCAACGAATGACCCTTCTGAAGTGAACGTGATATGTTGTTCGAACTACACCCAACGAATCTTTCTTCTTATCCCCCCCCCCAACCTGAACTTTCGAAGTGGTATGTTACTTTTCAGGATCCCGTGCCTCCAGTACCGAGCGATAATCGCATCACTTTGTCCGAAGAGCAAACGATATGTCTGTTAGACAATCTACCCCTTCTAACCCAATACCGACACATATCACATATCACATCGAAAGGGACAAATCGGTTTCAAGAGTTTTGCGGCGACATACCGCATAAGAACCATTCATCAAAGAAGTTCGGAAATGTCGCGAGACTGGCGCAAAACATGTTCAATATGGTGTCCACCGTTGTGTGCAATAAGTTGAAAGCGACAAACAGCATGTTCCCAACGGATCGCAGTGTCTCCGGGGTGATATTCAGAATGTGTTGCGAAATGCGGGCCTTTAATTCCGCTAAATTTGCAATTGGAGCACAGAAACAACATCTTTGAGATAACCCCACAGCCAGAAGTCACACGGAGTAAGATCAGGTGATCGGGACGGCCAGGCTGTAGGGAAATGACGACTGATAATTCGAGCATTTCCGAAATGGCGCCTCAGCAGCTGCTTCACGGGATGTGCAATGTGCGGAGGAGCGCCATCTTGCATAAAAATGATTTCATCCACACATCCACGCTGTTGCAGAGCTGGAATGACGTGGTTGCAAAAGAGACACATAGCGCTGACCAGTGACGGTAGCAGTAACAGGACCGGAAGCCCGTCTGCTCGAAAAAATATGGCTGTAGGATGAATGACAGAAGTCATTCAGTTGTTCGTAAATCGTTCGCGATGTTGTAGAGGCATCCTTTACCATGGAAAATTATTGGAAAAATACTACTTGTATTCGATAGCTTACCTACTGTTACGTGCAGGATCCGATCCATGGTTAAGATTTAGGATTTACTCAAGTTGAATCCTTCAGCATCATCATTCCTGGCATAGAAAAATTTTATCCAACTACAGAGCTCGATATTTTCGTGGTTAGTCATGTTGAACTCCGTGAGAGGTTGAACATTTTTCGATGCGAGTAATGCTGACGAACATATTGTGAATTGCTCTTTAGAGGCCTCGCCTGGCACCATCTTTTTTCAAAAGTAGCCAAAATAACGAAAATTTGTAATTTTTACCCTCGAAGAGATTCTTGTTGTGAAGAATGCCATAATTTGGCGTCGACTCAGACACGAATATCGCTAGACACGGTGTTGCTTTAACGAGCGTGTTTGGGGATTGTTAGTGTTCTTTGGTGGAAAATTTCTAATCCCCAGATATTTTGATACAAAGTATGTTGTGTTGGTGCTACACATGACCGACTGGAACTTAATCCGTACAAGTCTGACCACTCACCCAACATTAAAAAAAATATATAAAAACACAGGACAACAAACAGAAATCACAAGACGCTATAAAAAGAACGACCAAAAGGCCTTAAAACCAGTTAAAAACATTAAAGTTCTATAGGATAAAAAGTTAAAAGCCAGAAGCACAATAACTGAAGACTGTGAGATCAGGACACAAGTTCTCTAGCCCTCCATAGAGAACACACAAATCACCCTTCTGCCGTAAGTTAAAGTCTAGTTTCGAGCAACAAGTAGGTGAGCTTTATTTATTTTCTATCTCACATAAGGTCCATACGCTGGAACTCGCAATCCCTATTTTGGACAGATGTTCAGCCAGACAGTCGTGCGCTATTCTTAGTCTAAAATTGGCCACGGCCTCTTTGCGGGTTTTATGACTAAATTTTATCCTCTCATCCCAAATAGACTCCCAGACTTTTCCCCTTGGAAACAGATTATAATTCACTAATATATGACGACATAATTTGATACAAAGTATACACTTGTTGACTTTCACCAAGGGTGAATTAATTTAACCATGCTCTTTTGTGTGTGTGTTACAGAGTGCAAATTTAATTTCGAAAGAGGTATTTCTAATTTTGAAGAACTTTATTTTATATTCATTTATGTATCAATCCATTTTTATTACCCACCGAAAATTAATTTATAGTTCGTAAATTTTTGACATTATTAAAGCACAAAATTTAATCCAGCCCCCGAAATACAGATATCGTTAATATTATCGAGTTTCATTAAACTTTGTTCAAAATATCCTCTTTGAACTTTGGAAAATTATCATAGTTAAATGCATGTTGCCTCCAAATAATTCACAAGGGAATGCATGTGTAGCTGAGTAATAACTTTTAAAAGTAGATGTGAATAGTTTCATTGGATCAGAAATTAATGGTGCTAATTTCTGATTCGCGTTAACGAACATGTTTTGAGAAATTTTAAAAATTGCAAGCAGTAACATAAGGCACCGGTAGAATGAACAATTCATGTCAGTTTGATTAAATTAGCGTGATTTAAACGATCGTTTAAAGTCATTCTGTTGGATTTGCACTTCTCAGATTATATATCTCTAGAAAAATATATTCTTAATCAATAAATTTTACTGATATTTGTATTTAGTGTTTTGAAGCATTAAACTGAAAACTAGAGGTAAATAATATTTAGTATTTCAGGTGTAATTCTCTTCTAAAATTTTGTATTAATATTAATTCAGAATGATGCAGAACTTCTGGAAATAACTCATGTATTTATTTAACCAAACATCATCTAAATTTTATTTGAAAGTATTTTGATTCTAATTAAGTATCAGAGAAACTTGAGCTTTAAATTATGCTAAATTTACTTAATTTTTAATAGGGAATTTAATAACACAGAATTTCTTCTCCCGCAATTCTTTTAATCCATCTGTTATGTAAGCCTATGGTTCCATTGTACGAGCAGTTATGTATAGGTATGATGAGAAATAAAACATTTTCTCTCGATCTCTTTTATAGACAGTTGATAATAAATAAATGAACTTCCGGCAAAACAAAAAGATTTTTGTACCTGAAACTGAACCTGTCTATAGACTGTTAGAAAGATATGTCTATAGATTTTCTGCCCTTATCAGTTCTTTCTTTATACATTTACGCTTCGAGATAAAAATAGATTTTAGATTTTGTTTGGTGTCTGTGGTTTTTTTTTTTTTTAGCATGGAAACCTTTTCTTCCTCTAAGGACTTTTTCGAAGGTAGCTTGCGCAGTAGTCTTCTCTATGGCTGATTTGAAAGAGTCATTTCAAAGTTGCATGAGGGGAGTCATCACCTTTACACAAGTTGAAAAGACACAATTTTTGCTGTTTGTTGAAACTTCTATAATTTTTTCTTGTTATTGTCCATTATATATGAAATTTTCAGTATTATTTCTCTAAACTTTATCGATTAGGGTCCCTGAATTAATTTTATTGCAAGTAAATAAGAATTATATTTATGAAGTAAGAAGTGAGTGTATTTTCTGAAAATTTCAAATATATACTGATACACTGCGCGCAGACTTACAACAACAACACTAAGTTTCAATAATAATTTTTTCATTTTTGTGATGTTAAAACATTAGGTATATTTCTACACCTATTTAAATTTTAAAACACCAAAAAATATTTACTCCAGGACAATCAGATTTATAAAAAACTGAAAATTACAAGTCAAATGCTATAAATTCATAATAAAATAATTTTTTATAAGAAAAAATTAGGTGTATATTTTGGTAGCATCATTATACACCTATCCTGAAATATGAAAAAACAATATCTGCAGTAGTTTCCTTTATACAGTGCGCACAAGCATGAAATGATTATTATGAGAAAATGGCTTTTAAAGTTCCCACACTGGGAATGTGTCCATTGGAACTGCTTCTTTCGTGTCATAGTTTTTAATGCTCTAGTTGTAATATTTTAACGCGGTTTGTTTAAAATGATTCAGAAATGTTCAAATATTCCAAAAATGCAAAAGAGAAAAATTCGATCTTTCAAAGCTGATGACTCCCCATAAGTGCTCGTATTAAAATATTCTGTTTTAATCTACATTGTTTACCGGTTTCATCCTTGTTGGTCTTAATGGGTTTTTCATAACACAGCTACGGATTAATGCTGAAAATGAATGCACCGATATTGAATGTGAATTAACATTACTTTTTACTGGTCATAGACTTAAGTGTTACAATTGTCCATTTATATGTTGAGCTTCATCTAATCAAAGTGACAAGACCATGGTAAAGAAAAAAAAATACGATCAGTATCTTGACAGGTTCTGCTTCATTTGTGATCTCTGAATTCAGTTACAATTATATCATTATGTGCAAAATTTTATGTTGTTGTTGTTGCTAAACCCCCTGGACTATAAAATGCTAGACCAGGTCCATGCAGCTTTGTCGTGTGAGCAAACGGAGGCAGAAGTATCCTGATCCTCTGCAAGCTTGCTGACAAGGATGCCTAAATAGTCCACAATGTGGGAAGGATTCGCAGAAGCGCACACAACAGAAACAAGGTGGAAAGACCTTAGTAGAGTTCTCGAAACACATATTTTTTGTATGGCCGCTACGAAGACTGTATTGGTCTCGGACCTCTAAAGAGCAAGGTCAGACCAGGGCTCTTGACTGGATACTAATGATGAGCAGGAGGCTCTCTCCAAACACTCTATAGCTTTGTCTTAAAAAAAGATTGAAGCTCCGATGCAATTGTGAAATTTTTTGTTATCACAATTATCTCTGTGCTTCTCTATGTAATATGTATCTCTTGATATACCATCTAGGAATATATCTTTACATCTCTCTAATATAAGTACAAAGTCCTATTTAACTTTTACCTTGCTTGAACTGGCAACTCCATGCAACATAAAAGACACCAATGTGATCTTCCAACGGGCAGAGAAAAGTTCCCCATTGGTATTGAATATCTGCGTTACCAATTTATACACCGCCTTAAACACTACAACACGAGTTACTGTATACATTTGGCTGAAATTTATAGTGGACACTTTAAAGAAACAGCGGATATTTGTAAAAATTCTGCCATTACGTATTAATTTCTTACAAACCATTCTACATTTTATTCGATCCCTTTCCCCCGATATTACTTCAAATGGCTTTTCCTGCCTCTGAAGTTATAGACGGCCTTCAAAGAAACATGGCGTAGCCATGTGTAAGCGTTAAAAAGGGTCCAAAATTTTAAAGGCTATAAAAAAAATAACGATTTTTATGGCCACATCTGTAGTAGGAAAACGAGTTTGATATGAAAACAAAGCTCTTTTGAAGAATATAAACACTTTTTCAAAGAATAAAATCTTGAGGCATGCCATGAATGAATAATAAAGTTAATTATTTAAGGAGTTAATTTAAAAAATAATTATTAAATATAGATTTCAAATTTTAATTAATCAGTGTTTAAAACCCATCTTAAAAGAAAAAACTTATTAATTCCCATGAGATTATTCTGCAGCAAATATATATTATATTATGCGATGAAGCTAAAAATTAGATACTTTTAACTAAGAATTTTGAGTTGAATGTGATAATAATAGCCTTTTAGTAACTTTCTCCCGTCGGGAGTTTACATTATCTGTTTTAATACCTTTCTTGGAAAGTTACAGTGTGAATATGTAAAAGTTACAGTGAGTGAATATTGTTACACTATGTAAATATTTAACACTTATAAACTATTGGCAACTTCACTCATTTTAATATATACGCCACCTTAAATTACTACCTGTTATTAATCATAGAACCTTCACTCTTCCCGATGAAAGTTTAAAGGTATGTTTAAGCACTTTCAAGCCTCTATACCCACTTATTACGTATCATTTACATTACAAAAATATGCATTGAGCAAAATTCTGCTCCATTTCCATATAATTTTCCACCAGTGCCCGTTCTACTTCCTTTTCATGCACCAGGCGTATTCATCCATATATCCCCACTTTAACAATCACCTCCCCCCTTCCAATCTCCAAGACGCGAGGCAGAAACATCTAATTATTACACCTCCAACAATTTATACTCTTCACGCTAGAGATAAAAGAATTTTGAAACAACTTTATCGCTCCACCGAACTAACTGTTGCAGAAATGCGCCACAATGGGCACTGAGCGGCGAGCATTTAGAGCAAAATGCGGGCGCATTCTGTGCTCGTAGTCGCAATTAAATGAGAAGCGACTCGGAGAGAATGACTTACAAACACGTATAGGTTTTTTTTTGTTTCTATTATTGGAAACGATTGAAAAGTAAGATAAAGTATTTTGCTAAAGTGATGCTTTTCGTGATCATACCTGTTTAGAGGTGAGGGTTTATTTATAAAGGTAGGTAGCCGTAAATGATAAAAACCACCAGGGTCGACCTTAGTCATTTGGGGGCCAAATTGCAGAACTTTTTGTGGGGCCCTTCAAAATACTAATATACATTAAATGATAAAAAAACTAATGTGATGCATAAAAGACAAAAATATGAAGGTGGTCATTTATATATATATATATATATATATATATATTATATAATATATATATATATATATATATATATATATATATATATATATTTAATATCTAAATTTTATAAGAATAAAAAACCTAAAAATTACTGAACTACAAAGACTTTAATTACGAAACAAATATCTGTGTTTCCTGTGTAACGGGTGTCAAGTCCAAAATAGTAGTTTGAGATAAACGGGATGGAAAACTAACATGTTTATGTTTGTTTCACATATCCCAAATTTTCACTGATGAATAAAAATATTTAGGAGTGGAATTGGACTTAGCTTTCTGTACCCTGCAGTAGCCCTTTATTTTTCAAACATGCCTGGTTTGAAACATATTTTAGCCCATATTGGACTGAACACCCTTTACACAGCAAACGCAGATATTTACAAACAATTTTTCTATAATTTTTTTATCAGCGAAAGCATTTATGATTTGATCAAAATTTAACTTTCTATTTCTTTATGGTCTCTAGATAGTTTTGCAAGGCTGTGAAGTCTTTCTTTCGATATTGTTGACCTCAGGTATCGTTTAATTTTAATCTAGAAAGTTCTTTCACCTCTGAACCACGGTTACAGGAATTGTTAGAAATATCCTTAAATATAAAAAATACATTTGAAAAACAAGTAGCTCTGAATTGTAGATTTTTCTTTTAATTTTCTCGTTAGATTCAATCGTCTTTAGGCTGCTGTGTACCAACCTTACTGGATT